>JBBPCZ010003548.1:0-15642 GCA_037974445.1 Brycinus macrolepidotus
TAGGTTGTCATGACATAAGCGTTTTTGCTTGTGTGCTTGGTACCCCAAATGATGTCATCAAGGTAATTATAGATAGAATTGTGGCAGATTTATTGCCATCTGGGAATGTACGAGAAGGAAAAGCCTGATATCACAACACTGAAAAGTATGTATGAATGAAGAAGAGGTCAGGTCAGCGTAAAGGTACAATAATGCAGTGAAGGCTGTGTGTAATTGGTTGCAGTGTTTTGTTTTGCCTCTGATTTACTATGATCCCAGATAATGAGTTCCAATTTGCATGCGCAACGCGGTAGTATGCTGATTTATAAAGGATAAAGGATAAGCGCACAGATTTCCTTGCATTCTAAACCTTTAGGGTACTTTTTAATATGCTTCCAATTTCAAAAGCTTTTTTTCTCTTTTTTACCCATTCAGAGGGATGGCAGTTTTCCCCCCTGATTTTGTGTGCAGGATCATAGGTGGCAGTGTGGTGAGCGTGCATTCGGTCACAAGACACGATGCAAGGAGGGAGTGGTCATGAAGGTAAACTGGCCATGAAGGTAAGTAGGCCAGTTGAATGAGTGGTTCTCTTTCTCTCTCTCTCGCTTTCTCTGACCTGGGGTGACATGGTTGAGGTGCTTAAGAGGTTGACCGGATTGACTTACCTGGTTTTAAGGGTGCTACAAGTGGATAAAGACTGAATGAGAGTGTTGATATGAACTGAAAGGGGAAGGAGGAACAGGAACCAGAGTGGCAAGGGAGCAGTCTTGTCACTATACTGAGTCCCAAATAAACCTGTGAATTTAAAAGTATTTTCCTGTGTGTGTTTGTTGTCACTGCTCCAGGACATCCTTAGAACCTATAGGAAGGAAAAAGGGTTAGTAAAATGCATCAATATAACAAACAAAGCAAGTGGGTGGAACTGATTACCTAGTAGTTAGAAATCCCCCAGTGATTTCTGCCAGGCACTCCGGTTTCCTCCCACAGTCCACAGACATGCACATAAGGTGGAGATGCTAAATTGGCCCATGAATTTGTTTTTCTGTTTGCCCTGTGATGGACTGGTGACCTGTCCAGGGTGTTTATTTGCATTTTGCCCTATGATCACCGGGATAGGTTCCAGCACACAAACCTTCCGGGTTAGGATAAGCAGCTAAGATAATGGATAGATGAATGAATTTTATTGTCTTTAAGTAACTGGTAGAAAGAAAATAAACAAGATTAAATGAAAGTACATTTAAATCAATTAAACCTATTTATATTCCAATGAAAGATGAATAAACTGTGCCCCATCACAGTTGGATCTGACTCTGCTCCTTTGGACCAAATGGAAATAACAGACCACAATGTCAGAACAGACATTTATTTTAAACTTAGTTTTATTTTTATTATTTTTTAATATTGAACATCTAAAACAAAGAAGTGTCAAATCCTCCAAGCTAAAAAAAATGAATGTGTTTAACCAGCCAAATCAATACTCCAACTTAATATGCATATCTAGATCTTAAAGAAACACAGTGAAAGAGAGAGAGAAAAATATACCAGCATTTATCTGAGGGAGTTTACTACAAGAACGCACATGATCCAATGTACCATGTGGCATGCAGTATTTTGATGCTCCAAGGAGAAAATAATAAAACATGAGATACAAGCAAGCGGTTCACAAAGAATGTAACATGAATATCTAATTAATAGCATAACTCATTAAATGTAATTACATCATTTCATTCGAGCAAAGGTGGAAAATGTACAGAGGCATTGTATTTAAGCGAAAGTATGGGCATTGTCACACCATCAGTCATGCCCCCTCCAGAGAGACACATCTCTGAGGTGCCCCAGCAAGGCCATGCCCACCAGTCAGGTGGCTGGAGGAACACCTGAAGTCAGTTGAGACTTCCTTCAAAATTGGTTCTTGGACTCTTGCCTTGTCACTGTTCCTGTTAATTTGAGCTGACTATATTTGCTGTTTTTTGGCTGTGTTTTGGATTGCGTGCTTAAGACTGTCATTAAAGCTGCCGTTTTACGTGCACGTGCATCCAGTCTCAAACTATTACAGCCTTACTCAAAAGTGGAAGTACAGAGTCAAAAATGTACTTGAGTGAAAGTCAAAAAGCAGAAAGTCAAAAACAATTAAACATATGTTGGTGGTGGAAAGTATTTGCCAACTGTACTGTGAAGAGCATATGTTTCTTGCAGCTTGAGGTGCTTTCTCTTGGTCCCACCAGTTTAGGCATGCTTGTATGAATATTCATTTTGCTGTCTGATTTCCCAGTCCAATAGGAATCCACAGAGGAACTGTAGTCCAACAGAACACTCAATTTGAATCCTTGTTTCTCACAATACCACTACTCTGGAGGGTCTACCATGTGTTCTGAAGTAAATTCAATTATGAGGGCTTTTCTAACCTCTGGAGATGTTGGAGCTACTAAACGCTGCCTCTACATCAGAATACAGTAAATGTGAACGTATGACTGGGCAGTTACTTGCAAAGTCAGACTCCTTAGTCTGAAATCATTTGGATAACCACATTATGACAGATCAGGAATGGCTCCCATCTCCTTTGAATTGCTGTGGCACTAAACCCCATGTCAGTGCACATTCTTCACGCTTCAGCACTATGCAGCATGCTAAGCGGTGTTGGCACAGCCATTTATGGCATTAGGAAACAAATGGAGGAAAAGTGGAATAATCATATTTTGTGGAGGAAATAACATTACAAAATTATTTTTTTAGACTTCAAAGCAAATGCATCCAGATAAATAGAACTTGGCAACTGGGAAATGGCAGTTACAGAAGAGTGTAAAGCAATGTAAAGCCTTTATTGAAGGAAATTTAGCAAAACAGTGGAAGCAGTTGTGTAGCATTCCCCTGCGCTTTTATTCGCCTTGTCAGAGAACCAAAACATATATGAAATGGGAATGCTGATCACCAAAAGAGGGCCTTGAAATCCCCTATGCACTTGAACTAGCAACATGACTAATTACCAAAAAAAAAGAAAGCATTTTGCCTCCCAAAACATTGTGAGATAATGCAGCAAGAGATACTGTACTGGAAATTTACATCTACTATGGAGGTCACTTTGCTGAGATTATTTTTTTGCTAGTCTTTGTAGGTCTGTCATGATCATAAACTTTCAGCCTTTACAATTGGGAATGGGGCCTGTTTTTCTGGACCTAGGGCTATTTTCACTGAGAGTTTTTTCTAGCTCAGGAGCACTCCAGAAACCATTGCCTAGTTCTCCTAAAACCTCTGGTGTTGTTGCATTTAGGTGCTGGTCTGGGATTCACAGCATGTGAGGGCTGTCTTTGATACTGTGTGGAGTAGAGTGATTGGCTCATTTTGTCACATCGTGATCTGTTTTAAGTTTTGTAATGGAGGAAAAGAAGATTTGAATGTTGAAAGTTATATGAATGTTCACACTGAGATTATTGCAAAAAAAAAAAAAACAAATAGCTTGAAGTCAAATAAGCAAATATTACTCATTATGCTGCTCCCTAAAGGTACTATAAAAATGTGTGACATAAAAAAAGCATCAAATAAACAAATATGTTTCATTATGCTGCCCACTAAAAGTGTCAACAGACATCAAATAAACAAACACTACTCATTATGTTGCCCAATAATTTGCTATAAAACATTAAATGAACAAACATTACTCATTACACTGCCCACTAATTTTGCCATAAACAAATATCAAATAAACAAAAATTACTCATTACACTGCTCAATAAAGATGCTATAAACCAACATCAAATAAACAAACATTACTCATTACAACACTGCTCAGTAAATGTGTTACAGCTCAGAGATTTGTTATTTTTGTACCATAACATGTCAATAAATGATTTCTTTTACTAACATGTATTCGCCTCAACCCTAACATACCCAGTTTATATTCTGTTTATATTATACACAAACACACTCCAAAAATCTGACAACTGCAGAAAATAACTGCATTTAGCTTAAATAATTGCAAGTGGGTAATAAGATAATAATTGTAAATCTTTCTTTAACTATTGACACTAACATGAAGACTATGCACATATGTCATTACACCTTTTTTTTAGACTGAATTTGAAGCAAAATCTGGGTTTTTGAGGCACTGAACATACTACTGGTGAGAGATAATTTCCCTCTGCTAATCAAACATTCGCACTGTGTTCCAGAAAGGGAGTCTCCTCTGAATGTCAACTGCTGAGTTCCTCTGAAAAATTCACCCACCACTTGGGGCTCTGTGGGAAGGGATGGAGCAGACATTAATCACAACGCCTGGTGTGAGTGTGCGTGTGAGAGTGGCGCAGGGACATGTGTTTGATCCCAGCAGACGACCAGTGTATTAACGCTCATGCTCATACATGGGAGGAGGGAGGAAAAGTGGTGGGGAAAACAGGTGGGAGAGAGGTGGGTAGATTCATTACTGATCTCCAGCTTGTGGTTTCTCACATCTGAAACAATGGAGATGCACAAATACACCCCATCTCTGGCCCACCACCCCCTGCCTTTCTGCAACATTCAAATACATGTGGAATGCCAGCAGTTACTGCGGTTGTAGATTAGACTGGGGGTCTTAGACTGCCAACAGTGACTTCTCTTACATCTTCTTGGTTCTGCCTTATCTGTTCCCTCATCCCTCACATCGTCCTGCGTCCAAATCAACATAGCTCCTTGACGTTGATAAAAATTACTCTCAAAGCATGCTCACTAGTGGACATTAATCAAGCAATCTCCTCCACTGGCCATCACTTTCTGTCTGCTCCAGAAACATTACTCTTGATTACTGTGAGAGCAATCAATCTGCAATGTGTCTTTCTCAGAGTATTCAAAGCTGCACTTCATCTCTCTTACAAATGACACTCTTCTTCCTTCTATCTATGCTTCCCCAGCAGGTTCATAGTCAGGCTCTTTGGAGTCAGATGCACAACACTGTGATCATCAACTCAAATGCTACACGAGCATGCACAAATGAAAAGGAATGAATTTTCAATTTTTCTGCCTAATTCAATAGTCGAGATGTAAGCAAGGTCACTGATGGTTCATAGAGGAACTTAGTGCCATAGATTACTTTATAGTGGTGGTGAATGGAACCAGGGGTTAGTTTACTAAACAACCAGTGAACACTCAAGTCATCTGTAATTGTATATGCTGATGATGGTAAATTTAAAAGACCTTTTCTTCAGGGACTTTTTTGTCTTGCAATGCCCTGCGTGTAGCTCTCCACCTTGAATGAGTTTGAGTTGGATAGGACTTAATTTGGTGTATGTGACATCAGATCCGGTTATTCTGACCAGTAAAATTTCCTTAAATCATCAGAAAAAACAACATTTATTGCATTGAGAAGAGATCTCACATTTCTGTTGCTGAGATTTTGTTTTTTGCTGTGAACATCTAGACATTTTTGCAAAATTTTTTCAATTTTTTGATTTTTCATATAATTTTTTTTTTCTTCATTGACAGTGTAAAACAGGAAATCGTGGCTTAACTCAGAAAAACTACACACTGAAAATTAAATGTTAGTGCTTCTAATGTCACTTGCGGTTGCTAATTGGTTGTGGTATTTAAGTCACCAAGATACATGAGGGAACAGGCATGCAAACATGTGTATCACTCAGAGATATTCTCACTGCTGCAGAATGGTGGGTTAGATATTTTTCTGCCAAACTTCAGAAATGTCAAGTTTCTGAAAAGACGCTGACCTTTTTTGTAACAGGCAACCAGCCTGGCAAAAGCCAAACTTTTTTTTTCCCCTGTCAGTTATCATAGTGATTGTAGGACTGTTGTAATACATCTTTTGTTTTATTTTTGTTTTTGTTTTTTTGTTTTTTTCTCCACCAACTTAGTGTCATTCTGTGCTATAATGCTGTAAAACACAGTGATTTTGCATTTGAAGTGCATAGTCCTAGAAATTCCCTAGTGGGTTGGGGAGATGAGGGAAATGCCCACTTTAAGAACAGTGCCCATTTACCGTAAAGCTGAGCTATACCTTTATTTAGCATGTCTATGATGATGATAAATCTGCCCAGAGACTGGGGAAAAAATGCAGTCAGTTTCATCTTTTTTGCACAAAAAAGAAAATGTTCCATTATTGGGGCAGTGTAAGGGATACCCCCTACCTGTTGTAACCAGCCCCCTGATGAATACTGCATCAATTTGTCATCTAATCATCTAAAAATGGCAGTCCCATATTATTCATATTAATGGCAGTCACATATTATTCTTCACCTCTAAATGGTTTCCTTATTTATTATTCTTCCGGCTCGAACCGTAGCGTGCACCCAGGCAATGTATATACCAAAACGCTCGGCTCAGCAGCGCAAGGTGTGCTATTTCTTTTGTTGGCATTTTGAGATACCGTGGCAACGCTGTTCGCCAACAAAGATGGTAAAAATGCCATAGACAATGAATGGGTTTCAGATTGTCCTGCTCAGACAAGCTTCGTCCAAAACCTACCAAACTTCATGTGTTACGTCAGGCCAACTCCCCCCACACAAATGCGGTCGGTTGTGACCAGCACTCGTCCTTGCTTATAGCTCATCCCTTTTTCCCACATTCACTTCTATACATTTCGAATGAATGCAGTTACAGGAAACAAAATTTTCAGTCTGCACACAGTGACCACACATAGTGAAATTTCACATGAAACCTCAGGCCACGTCCCGCCACATATCCATACCCTCATCCAAGCCCTACACTCGTCTTTTCCTTTGTTTTCATGCATCCCTTTTTGCTCAATACACTTCCAATAAATCTTTGGCCACATTTAAATGAATGAGTATAAGAATAATGAGTTCTGCTCATTAACACTTCACTCATACATCTACAAAGTTTCATATGGCACCTATGACCCACACTCCTCTTTTGCTTGCCTTTCATTCATCACTTTTTCCTGTCCATTGCCACTGAATGTAGGAGGCTCACCTTATCAACCACATTCGACAATAGCAACCACCTAGAAACTCCATAGCAGCCACCTCCTACACCTGAGCAACCACCTAGCAACACCCTAGCAACCACCTTGTATACCATAGCAACCACCTAGAAACTCCCTAGCATCCACCTCCTACACCATAGCAACTGCCTAGAAACTCCATAGCAACCACCTAGAAACCCACTAGCAAATACCTCTTACACCATAGCAACTGCCTAGGAACTACTTATCAACCACCTAGCAGCACCCTAGCAATCACCTTATATACCATAGCAACCACTTAGAAACTCCTTAGCAACCACCTCCTACACCAACTCATGTTGCTCTCTCATGGTTTCTAGGTTTTCATTGTCTATGGCATTTCTGCCGTCTTTGTTGGCAAATAATTATAACAACAGTTTATTAGGAACACCAGGACAGACTGGCCGCTTTTTTAGGAACACCAGCTCATCTGGGGCATGCGCGATATGTCCATCTCAAAATTTCTTCAGTAATTTTCTCTCTAGTTTTTTACTATTAATGGCATTTTCAAAAGTTGTGTGCCTCCATCATGTATGTCTTCCTTGCTTTTAATAATCTCTAACAAAAGACAAATGACAACAAAATTGAAACCCTTGAAATGTTTTGTTTATACATTAATTAAGGGGAGGGTCTGAGGCTGCCTTTTTGTTTTGTTTTGTCACAAAACCAATTGTACTTGTCATGGAGCTATCTTCTGGATAACCCAGGCACATCATTCAGATCACCTCAGATTACTGACTGATTGATTAAATATTTGTTAAGTTGTTAAGTATTTAGCCATCGACTGGAGAAAGAAAACCTTCAGGAAACAGAAAACAGCATAACAAGTTTGATTTAAAGTACTAACATTTAATGTTTGTTTTAACAGAGCCGCATAGCATAAGTGTTTTATTGTACTCCTGGACTGAAATGATTGTAGCTATTTCAGCTTAGGAAATAATGTTAGAGTGAATATGTACCTACCTGGCATCCAAACTATTTTCTAAAATAGTTGTCTTGCGAAATATTTCGGCCAAGTCAATAATTAAATTGCTAATATTTAATTGGTTATTAGACTCACTGCTTAATTGGTCATATTAATAAATATTGAGTTTGTTTTGTAAATAATTTTTCGCACTTGGAACACTGAGACTCGATAAACTCCTCCTCTTGAACTTCAACCCAGAGCTCACCTGTGTGTCTTTTTCTCATGTAGACAACCACTCATACATATAACAAACCTAAATGCCTAAATACATTACTATTTTCCAATTGTCCAATTCCAATCTTGAAATTTTTCAGGGGAATAAATCCCAAAAATGCATTGATCCAGATGAAATGTCAGGATCAATTAGAACATAACCCTTCAGGAAATGTGATTTGGCTCCATCATTAAATCAGAAAAAAAAAGACTCATATTGCTCTGCAAGGCTTTCTCTCCCAAATTACTCTGTACCTGCCTGCAAATCATTATGCTTAGGGGATACAATATCTGTCTGCAATTCATGATTTGGGTGCAATTTGTGTCCCAGTGATTTTTAATTAACTGATTTTTATTTTCATAAATATGAATGGGAATTAAACCTCAAAATACGTGGGAAAAAAGTTCTAAATCTATAACTATACTTCACCTTGAAATATAATGATATACTTCAACTGTCTTACTTATTTGTGATAAGATGTGATTAATGTATGAATCTTATGGTGAAAACATTTTTTTTTTCCAGAGTCCCTTAACATTCAGTTACCTAAACCAGTTCCTAGTCACGTGTAAAACAGGAATTTGCATTATCCGGATTTCCTGAAGATCAATTTGTTCTCTTTATTTTCAATGATATTGTGATGTTCACTGGCAAGGTCACTTCCTTGTTAACTACATTCTGTCACTTACACAACCAACTGTATTATATGATATCATTAATTTCTAAGTCAACACTTTAATGTAAGGCAGCATTCATAAGAATTATGTAGT
The DNA here is from genome assembly GCA_037974445.1 of Brycinus macrolepidotus. Lineage (NCBI taxonomy): Eukaryota > Metazoa > Chordata > Actinopteri > Characiformes > Alestidae > Brycinus > Brycinus macrolepidotus. Next base: position 8,877 of record JBBPCZ010003548.1, read on the forward strand.
ATTTAGGTTTTTCCAAACAGCTGGTGTTAAGTTCACTTTGAAAACTAACAAATTTTATCATTTGGGGTGTGTAAACAAGTGCATAAAACTGAGGATCAACGAGTAACAGGAGAAGCAGTGATAACTGTAGAGCAGCATTCATAAAGCATCATGACAGACACATAACCCTTACATAACAAGTGACATAAACCTGAACTGACATTTATAAAGGCTTATTCCGAGTGTCAGATGTGATAAGACTTGCTGAGGTCAAATTACATCAAAACAAACAAAAGCAGCCTTCATTAGCTTTATGTATTTTCATATTGAGCTTTTTTTTCTACAGATATTTAAATTTAGATTTTATTTAGACTTTACATTTTATATCGTTCTTGTCTCTGTGCCTCTGTGTGTGTTTGCAGTCATTACATAAGCAATTTCTTCTGGGATCAATAAAGTTTTCTGATTCTGATTCTAATTAATCTTCTGCTTTTCATTAGATATTTTTGGTGATTCAGTTGTTGTTTCATTAGACTACCACACTACCAAGAAGTGTTTTGTTGCAATTCAAACATCGGCTTTTAAGTGTAAAGTGTCCATTTGTCACACGTGAGCACACCACAGCACACAATTTCAGATAACAATGTGAAATTCTTCTCTGCATTTAACCCCTTCACCAAGTGAAGCAGCGGGCAGCCAGGAACACTGCACCTGGGGAGCAGTGTGTGGGGACGGTACCTTGCTCAAGGGTACCTCAGTGGTGCCAATTGCAGTCCTGAGATTTGGACCTCCAAGCCTCCGATTACAGGGGCAGATCCCTAACCACAAGGCCACCAGATAAAATCACAGTTAAAGTTACATTCTGATGACCTTCCATGTAGATGGGCCCGGTTGGCCCACTATATCACTAAATCCTCCAGAATGTCCTTGGCTTTGATGTGGGGGTTTTGCTTTGCGTTCCTGGGCCGGTCTAGAAGCAGTTGTTTCTTGCTGTTCTTGCTTTGTCTTCTACAGTTTTCACTCTTGTACACGTAAGTGTTTAGAAATCTTTCATAGCCTGGTCTTCCTTTTTAAGTGTCAAATACGTTTTAGTTTCAGATCCTCACTCTACCACTTAAATGAACCCATATGTGTTGAGTTCACAACACCCTGAGAAGTTTGAAGGGTCACATAATTTATTACATTTTGGAATTGTGTACAGCTGACTTGGATTAAGGCTTTTGAGTTAAACTGGCTCTGATACCTTTAGCAATAAGAACACTAGTGGATTGACAAAAGGGTGTTCAATTTTTTACGCATGCCACATTTCATTTTAGGTTTTATTTTTCAGTTTATTGATGTGGTAATTTTGCATACTGAGTTTTTCCATATTTAAGTTCATTCCATGCATAAATTGCATTTAAAAATCTTGTATTAATTATTATACTTGTAATTTGAGCAGCACTGCCTAAACTTTCACATACAAGTGTAATTCTAAATGACCTGCCCTAATACATTTGGCATGTTTGCTGCACTAACCAAGGCTCTGGAGAATTTAGACTACAGCAAGACCTCCACATTAGTGTGCTCTAATCTGTGACTACGCTAGAGCTTCCTGTTTTCAATGAGCTACTTTCTTTTATGCTGACATTTAGCATTTGGTTGTTATTGTGTCACTGCTTTGTGAACTTCCTCACCTCATTCCATCACACACAAAGCTTCATTAAGGTCCTAAATGAGCCAATTTATGCTATTATGAGGGAACCGGATGATACGATTGTCTTCCTGTACAGGAACCTTCCTTACCCATTAGATGAGCGCCTTTGTCTAAATGACTCGCTTCATGAACACCATTGAGATTTTCACGAAATTCAGCTTTTCATATGTTAGCACACTGATTGTAAACAGTGATAATTCAGATTTCTATTCTGATCCATTAATGTTAAAGCATCTTTTTTCCTGAACAACTGCTGTTTGACACTGCACCTCATTAGATCAATACTACATTAATCCATTAGAGGAAATGTCATGTCAAAGGCAGTAGAAAATGACAGTTACAGCACAATGTGGGTAGCCAAGACAAAGAAAGAAGAAGTGCCATTAAACTGGAGTTTTGACATAAAAATTAGAGTTACAAGGATAGTTTAGTGAGCTGGGTGCTCAAAGTATACACTTAAGTGAAAAGGGCTTTGTTGTTATGCCTTTTACAAATAGCCCATTAATCCTTAAGAGTTCTGGGACAAGGCCTCATAAATCATTTGTTTATGAAGAGGAAAGAGAAGATAACAACTCATGGACATTAAATGCTACTATTGTTCGAGTCTAAAGATTTTTCTCATAACAGTGCCTATAAAAGTTACAGCTAACATACAAGGCATTTACTTCAGAACAACTAAGTAACACACCATCAGAAGTCCTTACTGGCTCAGGGCATAAACTTCAGACATTCCTTTTAAATGTCAGGATGCTTTGAAAGGTAGCAATGACAGATTTTGTGGGCGGGCTAAACCACTGTAGGTGGTAAGTCAGGCAGGTCATTCCATGTTAAATCACACAGAATCCAGATTTTGTTCAAAGATTGTCTTTGGGTCCCAAAACTAAGACTTGTAAAGTAATTTTGTACAATTCCAGTGCTTTATTAATTTATTTATGTTTTATTATTATATATTAATTTATATTTTCATTAATTTTTTTGGCCCTTGATTTTTTTTTACACACTCTCAAAAATCTGGAAGGGGAATGTTTGGGCTATAATGTCCTGAAGTATTATTTCCAAACTTAGTAGGATTGAAAGCAAAACATACTCTCAGTGTGACTGAACCACTAAATGTTTCTACTGCATGATTATAAGGCAGCAGAAAAAGGTCCAAAAGTGAAATTGAGGGTATAATAGGCCTATTTTTGCATCCATCATTGCATCCATCATGGTATCCATCATTATTTTTTATTTGAATACAATCTTTTATTCATTTTGTGCCAGTATTTGAAGTCTACCACCAATGAACATTAAGTTATTAAGAATAAAACAGTGTGTGGTAGCATTTTTCAATCATTCTCATAATGCCAAAAATAAACATAGTTACCTCTAGAAACCTCTAGAAAATGAATGAATGAGTGAATGAATGAATGAATGGATGGATGGATGGATGGATGGATGGATGGATGGATGGATGGATGGATGGATGGATGGATGGATGGATGGATGAATGAATGAATGAAAAGTTCGAATAACTTTTGTGCAATGTATCAAATCATACACTAGAAAGTACATGTGATAAAAATATTAATTCTTAACCACTTAATTTATACCAATGTTTTAAGAATGAGATGTACAATTAGCTAATATAACGGTAATAGTCAGGTGACAGAATACTTTTGATCATATATATATATACCCAAATATGCCATCATTGGGCAATACATGTTGGGGACGAAAATGAAAAAGATCCACACCAGAAAAACATGTTCTGATTCTAAACATATAAAGGCCTATACAGACAATTTCACTGTGTGGATGTATTTCGACATGCATATCAGTACAATTGAACGTTCCGTGTATAGCTTTTTTAATTCACGCAGTAAAACTGTATGTATACACAAATACAACATTTTATGTGGAAGCATGCTTTGACACTCCTTCTGAAGCTTAAGAGTGCAATTAAGGTTACCATTTATTCCTTACTTATTCCCATCTCAAATTTCAAATATTCCAATTAATACACTAAAAGCATGTTAATTTTTATTTATGTATCCTTTATTTCTTGCAAATCCTTGGACACAGGAATTCATTCATTATGGGGATACTGGAGCAAAATCCCAAAATGGACATTTATCTGAACTTGGTAATATATCTCTCAAAATTTCTATCGCTCTGTGACTAATTTGAGAGAAAAGCGGAAGTACTTTGGCACTTAATGTTCTCTTAATATGAATACATCAGTACTTCCGTGCGCATTTTTTATGTTCCTAATAGCTACCACACAAACCATTTTGGTCCTATGAATATGACCAAAATATGATAAAATGCCTTGTTTGATTTATAATATTTTTTTTATTAATTCTGAATTCTGAATCATGGCATACATGTTTGTGGAGATGCTCACAGGGATGCACCTGAACTAGCACTTTTTTTTATTGAAAAACAAAATCAAGGCAAAAAGGGCAAAAACTCCCAGGTAATCAGCTCATGCTCTCTAACACACCCTCTGCTGGATGGGAAAGAAGGGTAACTGAGACAAGTCCAACTGCGAGGCTGATGGCCATAGGATTGTAGCAGGAAAGCTGTGCAAAAACTGATCCTAAAGAAGAGAATGAGTTAAACTGAAACACTGAAACAAGAAATAATTAATCTAAATGAGACAGGGGTGAAATCAGGCAGTGCCATATAAACACAGCTACAATGACATGTGGTAACATGAAGGAAGTGAGGGAAGCATCAGGGGTTCTGAGAACATGGGGGTGTGGAGCCGGAAGTACTGGCATGACAAAAACGGTATGTTCTGAAATGTTACAAATGGTTACTGATGTTTACGTAGTACATCAAACACATTTTAAATAAGCAAGAAAGTGTTCATAAAATGGTTTTTTCAACATTCTCATGATGCTTCAACAAGAATCTTGAAACGTCGAATCCCATCACATTTGTTCAGTGAATGATCTTAACTGATTTTATCTGTCTAACTTTCACAGCCTCTGGTACCTAAATTCTCAAAGTGTAAAGTGTAAAAGGTGACCATTTGTCATATGTGAGCACGCCACAGTGTGAACAGAGTGAAATTCCTTCTGTGCATTTAATCCATTCACCAAGTGAAGCAGTGGGCAGCTTCCAGCATGGCACCCAGGAAGCAGTGTTTGGGGACAGTACCTTGCTCAAGGGTACCTCAGTGGTGCCACTAGCAGTCCTGGGATTCAAACCCACAGCATTCTGATCACAGGGTCAACTCCGTAACCACTTGAGTTCTGTTAATTATGCAACTGCATGCAGAAGTTTGTGTAGCTGCAAAAGTTTGCACAGTAAAGTCTCAGAGTTTATTTGTCTATATTCATGTCAGGTGTAATTATATAGTTCCAGAGCATAATTATATGACCTCTTAAACCTCTCTTGTGTTTACACTCAACAGCCATGGGCTTATCTAAGCAGCTGAAACTAAAAATAATTGACTCTAACAGAACAAGAGCTAAATACTTCTTACTTGCAATTTTCACTGTCTGAAATATCATTAGAGATAAGGAGAACTGCTGAAGTGAGGAATGCAAAGCAAACTCCCCTACATCACAACTACAGGAAGATCTGGCTGGAACAGGAGTAGTGATGCACTGGTTCACTGTGTAGTCCATCATCTTCATGGAAGGATCATCAAAAGGCAACCTTAGCTCTAATCTAAAAGTCAATGTCTGAAGTAATTTGGAATAATGTGTTGTGGTCTGTTGAAACTAAAATTCAACTATTTGTGTAGAATCAGTAAAGATGTGTTTGGAGAGAGAAGTATTTCAATAAAACACCTTGTCATATATTAAACATAATGGTGGCTCTGTTGAGCTTTTGGGTTGCTTTTCAGCCAACAGCAAACAGTGCTGCTGGCATAGAGTGAAGAGTCTACAAAATATTAACAAATCCTAGTAGCTAATGTGGCTCATAATGTCTTTAAATAAACTGATAAAGAAAAGAGGCTAAATACTACAAGAATACAATTAATTACAATAACAAATTATAATTTTCACTATCCATAAATTATATATTATTGGAAATCTGTCATTAGATCAGAAAAACTGTGCACCAATGACGACCAAGAATTCTGTAAGAAATAGAATGCACTGGAAAAGTAATAAATCAGGAATCGAAAAAAAAATGTATGGATATAAGGCTGTGATTTTACCCAAATTGGGGGCACAAACTAAAGCACAAGCCACATTTTATGTTTTTATGTTCATTTCAGCAAATTGAATTAATATATTTAAGTTTGTTCCAACTAACTGGAGATTAAAACATTGGTAACACTTTTCTGTGGGGCAGCATTTATAAGGCTCCACAACACCTACATAAGCCTTTCATGACAAGTGACGTAAACTTATACAAGAGACATTTATAAAAGATGTTACCAAAACCAAAAAAGTCTACTTTACATAGCACAAAGCAGGCTAGCCTACTTACTAATCAACAAAGTGTAACCTAATTCCAAATATAAAGGCACTAGCTGTGACAGACAATAAAGATAAAATATTATATGGCACAACGGAGATGAGGCAAATGCCTAGCTCAGCAAAAATGTCCCATAGCAGGGCTAAGCATGTTTTGACGAGGGTTTTTGAAGGTATAAGTGCACAGATGAAACCACATATTAGATTAGGCTGATGAATTAAACATGTAGTTCTCCAAAGCCGCAAGACCAGCACTGACCATTTAATTTCAATTTTGAATGCTTGCATTTTAATGCTTTTTCATTTTTTAATTATTTTTTCAGACTTCAAGCCCAAATTGCTGTTTCTATACAAATTGTTCTGAGTAATCGTTCTGCTTATTACCATCAGTGCTGCTGGTTTGGCCTTGCAGTCTAGAGTGAAAGCAATAAGCATGAACGTACTTGGAGAGAGAGCGAGTCAGGTAAATTAGGGCTGTGTCCCCAAGGCTAGAATGGCAGTGTGTTCCATACTCTACAACTTCAGCTCCTGACCCCTCACCATGGGGCTGAAGCCATCAGATCAGCTCACTGCACCGCATGTCCTTGAGGTGTCTCTCTCTCTCTCTCTCTCTCTCTCTCTCTCTCTCTCTCTCTCTCTCTCTCTCTCTCCTAACAAGATGTAGTCATCC
>JBBPCZ010003566.1:0-15640 GCA_037974445.1 Brycinus macrolepidotus
AAGGATTTGCAAATCATTGTATTCTGTTTTTATTTACGTTTTACACAACATCCCAACTTCATTGGAATTGGGGTTGTCATTTACTGTGCAGGGATTTACAGGGTAAGGAATAAAAATACAAAATGGGGTGTAAAACTTCCCATAAATAGTATAAAAAACAGGATAAAAAACTCACAGTATATGAATAAAGGTATTCGGACAATGTGAGCTAGTTTATGAGGAGGTAGCAGATGTGATTGTTGTAAAAGAAACAGTTCAGTTCAGGCGTGTGTTTTTGTTTTCATGTGGGAAGTACAATTCTGATCTAGTTCTGATTTTGGAGTCTGATGTCCTAGGGGAACAAACAGAAGTGGAGAACAGAAGATTGTAGAGTGAGGAATTGGTGTGTGGGGTCTTCCACAATGCTGGTGGCTTTGCAGATGCAGCATGTGGTGTAAAATAAGTGTCAGAGTGGAGAGAGACTCTGATGATCTTTTCAGTTGTCCTCACTATCTGCTGTAGGTTCTTGCAGGGTCAATTCCTAAACCAGGCAGTGATGTAGCTGCCAAAGCTGCCTTCTCTATAGTCCCTCTTTAGAATGTGGTGAGAATGAGGGAGGGTTGGGCTTTCAAGACAATAGAGCTAGTGTTGAGGGTCCATGGGAGGTTCTCCATAATATGAATACCAAAGAACTTGATGCTCTGTATAATCTCCACAGAGGAGCCTTCGATGTTTATGGCACAGTCTCCTGAAGTGAGCAATAATCTCTTTGGTTTTGTCAGCAAGTTATTGGTTCTGCATCAGTTCAAACTGGGTATTGCTGCATGGTCCTGGTTCAGCAGCATAAACAGCAGTGGACTAAGCACACAGGTGTGGGGGGACTCATGCCATGGTTAATAATGTGGTCTAACATTCACAAATTCCACAAGCAATGAGCAGTGACTACAGACTAGCACAGCATTGATACACCATTCAGTGTTCATGGAAACACAAAGGCTCCCCTCTCAAGTCTCACTTCAAGTCTTACATGCAATGTATTGACCATTAAGGTCCTCGTCAATCTACTCACAGGAAGTTACAGTAAACAGAAAGTTTAACATAAACACATGTCCAGAGGTATCCGGACACCCTTTTTAATTAGTGAATTTAGCTTTGAGGTTCACCAATTGCTGACACACTGAAAAACACACAGCTTATTTAATCTTCGTAAAAAAGCATTGCCAGTAGAATTAGACATTCTACTTGAACATTAGCCTACAGTTACCATGCAACATTAGTACCATCAGACCTAACTAATGGTTTTGCGGCTGAATGCAGTCAAATCCTCACAACAATGCTCCAACATCTAGTATAAAGCCTTCCCAGGAGCGTAAAACTGTTACTGCAGCAAAAGGGGGACAAATTCCATACAGGCATTAAGCCTAGCAAAACTTCCAATGGAAAATCTACTTTCAAAATCCAGTGTAATCAAGGGCTAGACTGAATCACTGTCCAGGAAACCATCCCAAAGTGCACCTATACTCACGGTTGGAACAAAAGCTTGTGTTATCAAATTGTTAAGTTTAAAGAGGAAGGAAAAAAATCTTAACTTATAATGGAAGTAAATGTAAAAAGATTTCGGATGATTTCCATTGGTCTAATCATTGTCAATTTTTTTTATTAGAATAAATCACAAATCATTCAAAACCAGGCCAATAAAGATGTGCATGAGATTACAACAACATGGTGTGTACAACAAGCCTCCTAAATAGAAAATCTTAGAATTGGTAAAAAATAAAAAAAAAAAGGTTTTTTTTTATCACATCATGGTCCAACTATGATCCAGGAATATTCGTATAAAAGTCTTTCTCAAGATTATCCCTATGCATGCTGTGGTTGCAATCCCACAGCGTGTGTGAGCACACTGTCACTGAGAAGGGTGACTGCTGAATGTAACGGAGCCATGCAATCGGAAAAGCCCCAGGCTTGCTGTGGGGGAAAATAAGTCAGGGGACATGATACATGCAAAATCGGCCTGTAAGAAAAGACAGAGGACAGAGATGTCTGCGCAAGCAAACTCAAATGAACTGGTGAATCTTTTATTCACGGTCTGCCCCGTGTGTATGCAGGGAGGAACAGCATGCTGAACTAATGAATAACTTACATTGACAAATTCAGCCTATTTCTCCCCGCTTCCCACTTCTTAATAATGCAGCATTGCTGGCAGAATTAGAGGCCAAGGCCCAATCCACTGGGCATCTCTTCATCTCCTCCAGCTCTCACACACACACACACACACACACACACACACACACACACACACATACACACACACACACTCAGAGACTTCCAAATGGACTATTCAGGTAACCACTTTACCTCTTGTACCCCTTTTTCATCTCACAGGAGCCACTTTTGTTTTGTGTGAGTTAAATAACTGCAATCTAGAGCCTCTGAGAAATATTAAAATATCACCCACCAGCTACTCTTTTCAGGCCTGTAAAAGTAATTTGTGATTTTGGACAATCAGCTATTGATTAATTCTGTGTTATTCAGTGTGACAGCACGCTATTGTTGTGGTCTCCGCCAGCATTGTGCTCTGTGCTGCTGAGTGTGTAATTGCTTTGGAGCTATGCTGTCAGCATATGGAAAACACAATCTATAGATTTGTAATGAAAAATTCAAACTTCTTCTTGACAGTTTCATAAAAGAAATATTGATGGACACCAGTCAATCAAATTATCCTTTGACTTCTTGATCATTGATGGTGTGTACTAAGAAAAGAGTGTATCTACACTACATATGCATTCATTATAAAATAAGCTAGAATTACATAGAAGTTACTGCCATTTTATACACTTTACATTTTTGCATCCTGTTCAAACTAAGGCCTTGTCCACATAAATACACATTTGGAAGTTTTCCATCTATATTAGTGTTTTAACAGCATTATCAAAACTGAGACGAGACAATAAGAAAAACAGTATGAAATGGCCATACTGACCATTCACATCCAGGTGTTACACAGTTTCTGCCAAGCAGTTTGTTGTGGTGCAGACAAAAGAGCTAAGCAGAAAAGTGACCAAACATAGTCTGTAAAGGCACTGAGCATGCAGAGGTGCAGTATACACAAAATGCTTTGTCTTCTATGCAGGAGTGCTGTGTGTATTATGCACACTACATGCATATACAGGTATTGTACACAACTATGTTCCACTCCAAAACTGTGACTATAAAAGATGCAACAAAAACGCCAGCTGAGATCACGTGACAGTCAGGGAACTACCTGGTTGATGTCAGTGTTTCTGAAAATCTCCAGTTTCCTCCTTCCACACTAAAGCACAAAACGTGGTTTCAAATTTTTCTGACCAGTATATTTGGCTCCCAAGTGCAACACTCTCGGCCCTGTCATCAGGAGATCACAGCGTGATACCATAGTGACACCACAGCCATCCATGATAAGGAGTTCCAGAAAGCATAACTGGGTGGGTAGTATGGTCCTCAATCCCACCCCATTACTCAGCGTGACGCGAGCTGGCAATGTTTAATTCTTTTCCTCCATTAAAGTCTCTTTCACAGTTAGATCAGTTATGAATACACAAGACTGAACGACATAAATGGTAAAACTCAGAGATGGAATGCAGTGGCTGTTTGTAACATGACAATGTATCATCCCTTAAGAAAGTACACTGCTAATCTCCATTTATAGGAAATGGCTCTTGTGAAAAGAACAGAGAGCAAGCGTCGCTACGGGGTGCCTTTAATGGTAGGGTAGCTCATGACACACTGCAACTATCTGGCTGTGTTTCAGACAAAGAGCTTTGCATTCGCTGGCTGAAACAGTAGGCTACGCCGCTGGGTTTAAGAGTCTGTATGTGCTGCCCTGTCCCTGCTGAATTGCTGCCATATGGAGGCTCTTTCTTTTAAGCATAACATTGCATCTGCAGTGATCATTTGAACCATCTGAACTGCCAAAAACACTGCAACCAATCGAGAGTGCTGTTTTAAATGATTCAAAACAGTTATCCTCGCCACTGTTTTCATGGTAATTATTATTGTGATAAATCATTAAGTAACTGTTCTGGATATAACTTAAATAAATCATTTTAAATCCTTATCCAAGAAATAACAGTGGCAACCGAACAAGCAAAGGATGAATTAGTGATGAGGAGGCATACGGTACAAATGCTTTGGGACTTTCTAGCATCACATTTTATGCAGCATTCAGTGACAGAGAAAGAGGAACATGCTGGGGCTAGATGACATGAATATCGTTGATGCCATCATTGACATCAGTAACCATCTCTGAAGTACTTCAGAGGACTGTGGGGTACTTTGTCAAGAAACTACAGAATCTCTTCCATTATCACAAAAGAATAAAATTGAGAAGAATAGATAAAAGGTAAGTCTATGCTTTACCTTTAATGCACTTCGTCAAACCTTGACAGTTGCATCAAATCAGCTGTGTTTATTGAGCACTGAAAACAAAAATGTCCAATTAAAAAAAAGCAAGATTAGTTCTCACCATATTTCAGTTCTCAAAAAAGTGTCTAACAATACATCATTTCATCCTCACCCAAGGCGAGCCGTTATCCACTGCTTCATCTTTGGTTCAGTCTGAGTCTAAACTCTTATCTGACAACAGCTCATCATCTGATGGTGCCAAATCACTCAGTGTTTTGAGAGGAGGCTGGATTTAGACAGAAAAGAGAAATGCCACAGCTGATATGACATTTTGTGGCCTGCCCCCTGCGGTGGCTCCTGAGTGGAGAGAGCAGAGTGGGCCAAGACATTCTGTCTGCTGCTATAACGCCACTAATGGCAGAACATTTGGGCCATTATCAGTAAAGTGTCTTTTTGTCCAAACACATTTGTCCTTCTGTCTACCTGGCATTTTTATCTTGCTTCCCTTTTTTTTCACAGATTATTGTATACTGCCCAGTCTGTCTGATTTCTGTGTTTGTCAAAAGTTCATCTTGCAGTACATTGCAGCACACTGCTGTCAGTCCACTATAATGTCATTGCCATAACAAAATATCTTGTAACAAAATGGTAACTTCAAAGGAGAAAGAAAAAACATTCTCAACATTATCATTTCATTTGTGATGCATGGGCAAACCATTGAGTTCCATTCAAGTTCAGGCTGTAAATCAGGTTAAAATGCACCTATACTATTACACTCATGTCTGATACCTCCACTATGAGATTCTTATAGCTTGTTAGCACTAATCTAATGACATTGCAAATGAAAAGTTTTCTGTTCTATATTAGGTTGTAAAAGACATTCCATGTTTTATCTGAAGGCTGTAACAAACATATTAACACATTAGCTTGTATCTAGCATTACTGCTTCAGTAAAGAGTACTGACATAGCACTGCTGCTGGAACCATTAACATATCTAGAACTTCCAGAAGGCCTAGAGTAACTTTCTCCTCTCATAAAATTGGTCCCATACTTTGGAAATCATTGAGTGGCTGGTTCATTCCTCTGTCACTTTTTAATTATGTTGGTGGTCTGATTTTTCATTAGACATTTAAACTGTGTTGTTTCCAACCAAATCTTAATAATGACATAAGAATATAATCTTTCTAAGAATATTATCTATTGTACCTGTTTCTTATGTAAATACAATACTTTTAAAGTTCACAGAAAACATAAAGCTCTGGAGCTTTCCCTCTGTTATCAGGAAATGTTCACAGTGTTTTCAAATGGTTTAAAACTAAAAATGAACAACAAAAAATTGAGATTTTGATATGACAACAATTATGACAGTGTTTGCTATGCTCACTCACCATAAGAAACTGAATTAATGGAGCTTCTATCAGTCTATTCGACCATATCTTTCAGTGACTGTGCTGCAAATATTAAACACCTTAAGGTTCTTGAAATCTGACTCGTACACAGAAATTACTCAACAATTCCATTTGAGATGGCGGTGTTATATAAACAGCTTCATAGCTTCAGCTGTTCCTTTAACTCTTTGTTTCTAAAAGCAGGTTATCCCTTGTCGCTTCTTCCGTGATGCAGTGACATCCATGAAAGTGACAGGTACAGTGACTGATCCTGTGAACTGACAACTTCATTAAAATCAATTAGACCTTACCAGTGATGTGCTCCGTTGCCTGTCACGCATTCTCATTGCACCAATTAGTTCCCCTCAGTTAGCATGTCTTTTTAAGCATGCATCTCCCATTTGCCACTCTGTAATTAGCTGACAAACTAGCTAGTCTCAGACAGATGTGTGCAGTTTATAGTCTGTCTGTAGAAAGGTATTTGAGTAAGCTGATGGGTGTCTCATGATATAAGACCAGAAACTGGTCATCACAGTGGATATTATGTATGTTTTGCAGAGAAAAGTACTGAAGCGTGATCCAAAGTGAGTCATGTACACCAAAAATAGCAGAAGTGTATTTTTGACAACCAAGTTACAATCTCAGGCTTCTTTGAAATGACTGTCCGAGGTTGTTTACAAGCTGGTTGCTGGCCGTGGCCCGAGATGGCCGTCATTTAACTCTGGCTAATGAGTGCAGAGGGGGAACATCTGTTCTTCGCATTGCTGCATTCACTCACATCTGGTTGACATTCGCTTGGGCCACAGCTCTGACTTGCTGTCACACACCATCAAAGAGCTGTGGACAGTGACAGCGTGTGACGGGCATAAGAGCAAACAGAGAGACTGCTAACTGGCCCGTGTCTCACACAGTCAAGCTCAGTGTTCACAGGATGCAATGGAGACTAGAGCCTCGCAAAATCCTCTAACCTTTCAGATTATGTTCAACAGTGTTTTTTTAAGAATCTAACAAGGTTTTGCTTTTAGCTATAGAATTAGAAGCTAGCCTTTTTGGTTGTAGAGTGCAAACTATGTTTGATGTGGTTTCACCTTGAACAACCTTTCTAAAGGCTAACAATTATCTGAAGCCACAAAATCAACTGTTACAAAGAGAAAGTCATTCTTAACACATTCAGGTGCTAAAATGTTAAAAATAGAGAACTGTATTAATCCCAGAGGGAAACTCTGTCATTTCAGAAGGATAAAAGTTCCAAAGAAAAGCAAGATAAGAATTATAGCTATGAACAATAAGGAAAAAGATTTTTAAAAAAAGGTAAAAGGTAAAAAGAAGCACATTTCTTTTCAAATGGCTAAACCTAATTACTCTAAGGTGCACTCATTGCTGATGGCCTGGTGGTTATCGAGTTGTCCCTGTGATCGGAAGGTTGTGGGTTCGAATCCCAGTACTGCTCCCTGTTTGCTGCTTTGCTGGGTGCCCACTGCTTTACTTAGGTGAATGGGTTAAAGGCAGAGAACAGTTTTGCACCATTCATACTGTGTACTGCGTTCATGTGTGACAAATGGACACTTCACACAAGTGTTCCCCTGCACACACAGTTAATGTAATCTCTATAGAAAAGTTTTGAATGTAAGTATAGAATGTGATGCTCTGGAGTAGCCATACATATAACCAAGCCTGATATAACCAAGCCCAATGCCAAGCATCAGCTAGAAGGGTACAGATCTCCCCAGTACTGCACTGTGAAGCAATAGGACTGTGTTGTCTTAAGTGATAGAGCTCCATTCAGCACCTTTAGGATGAGTTAGGGTGGCATTTGTGGTCCAGAACTGATCATCCAACATCAGTGTCTTACCTCACTAATAGTCTTATGGCTGAATGCAATCAAATTCACAGTAAACAGCAATGTTCCGAAATCTAGTGTAAAGTCTTCTCAGAAGAGTACAGGCTGTTACTGTCATAATGAATTAATAAACTCCTTATTAATATTCTTGATTTCAGAAGAAACATTGGATTAAATGGCACCTACAAGCCTTTAGACATGCAGTACAATGAATCACTCGGAAGGGTTATTTGACCTGAGTGTTCAAATGCCGCTGAGGAAAGCAGCTGATAAAGATAGCAAAACTCCATTAAATTTATTTAACCATAATGAGAGTGGGGAGATGTGGATATGACAACATGTGTGTGGTTCATTAATCCTCATGACATTGCGGTGGCAGCCGCTGTCTCCTGGGGGCAGCATCAGGAAAGACTTCATCACCGCTCACGCTGAATCCTCATGGGAAACGCAGTGTCTAATGTCTGAGTGAATCTGATCTCCAGCTGGGAAACCAACCTGCAGAACATGCACTGCCAGTAAAGCACACACAGGCTCAGCTTTACAAAAATATCACGCCACTGTAGTCCAACTACCAGAAACAGGGTCAAAAAAGCTGCACAACTCACCACCTCCTTGGTGTCCTCAGAAACTGCACTCGTAAATATAAACTCAGGAGTGTTCTCAGGGGCGCGCCTCATTTCAATAATCAACTGTTTGAAACTGTTTGAGAGCCTCTGCTTGTGCAGTCTTTGTCTGTGTGTGTGTGTGTGTGTGTGTGTGTGTGTGAATCCTTTATTGATTTGTAATTTTATCATCTACGTTAAGTAAAATTAAATAAGCCCTGTGTACTTGCTTCAGGCTAAGCCATCAGGCCACTTCACATCAAAAACTGTGAATGTAAGTTCCTCCCTACTGAATTAATGCAGCGGGATTGTGATGAGAACACTGATAAAAGGTTAACAAGAAGTTAAATGAAAACAGTAGCTTTAATTCTCTAACATCCTGGAACTTTGCCCCAGAGAAAACTCTTCTAGAGGACTCACACAAAGGGTTTAAACACTTTTTATTTAAATCACATCTTCCTCTATTTAAAGGTCAGATTAATACAAAGACAACACTACTTCTGTTAACACATTTTCCTCAGAAGGGTATTTTTTGCTTTTGCATATATATCTATGGGTTTGTTTCAATATTGCTTTGTATTATTGATCTCCTTGACAGAGTTGTCATTTTCTGGTGTCATAGCAACTGCAGCATCTTTTGCTTGCATGCCACTTGAATCGGCAGCAAGACACATTTTTTCATTCCCCAGGCCAAGGTCTCTCCACAGCTTCACATCGCTGAGATTCAGCTGGATGTTGACATTTTTCTGGCTCTGTTCTGGTAGTCATTATGTTCAAGCTGGGCTTTTAAAACGACAGCTACACACAAACAGTGGATTGAACTGTGAAACATTTTTTAATTCAGTGCAACTGCAAATGTTTAGGCGCCTTGCTTTAAAGTAGCCATATGCAGCATCACAGTCCTTGAGTGGATCATGTATAAAGTGATTGTGTTTTGAAGCAAATGATTGACTGAATACTCCAGGTGTTTTGTTTCCTACAGCTGTATCTAATATTCTGTCTGTTACTTCACCATAGCTAGTTCCTTTCTGTTGCTTTTTTAAGATGCAAAACACCTTACAAAACTGGCTTATAACTGTCACTCTTGCTCACTCGCTCACTTTCATGAGGTTTGCACACAAAAAAAACTCCACAAGAGGACAGTAATGGCAGTCCAGTAGCTTTTAATGCTTCATAAGTAATGCTTCATAAGTTGTATCAGTGACACTGAGTGTCCTTGTTCCTTGTGTGCCTGCATTTCATTGTACTCTTTGATAGATTTTATTTTAATCATCGTAAATGGGCTTGGGTTTGGCAGAGGTGTCACATAAATTTAAAAGTTTTATTATTATTATTATTATTATTATTATTATTACTTTTATTATTACTGGACTGGAGAAAATTTGTTTGCAGATTCATTCTTTTTCTTCCCATGTTTCCTCACACTCTTCCTGTCCAATTTTTCCTGACAGACTCCTGGGAATCAGTGCATCAGTAGCAGCAGGGATAAAGTCACTAGGTCAGGGGAGGTAACAAACTCTCGGCTGCAGCCAGAACACTGACCTTCACTCTGGACCTGATAATTCACAGCCAGAGTTTTATTACTATAGTTTTTCTTATTCCCAGATCACTGCTTACTTCCACAAACTATGGAGACAAGTATCTGGTAAGCAAATTCTAACTTATGAACATCAACATGACGCAGTCTTATCGCCTGTCACAGGCTCCCTGCTCTGACTGCTGCACAGTTTGCCTTATTTCCTGCTTGGCTTTGATCACTCCCTAAACCCTGCTTTGTCTCAAGATAAAGAGAGAGAGTTTCCTCGCTTTACTATGCACTCAAAAAAGTGATGTAAGTAATCCACTTTATTAAAATATGTACATAATTTCCATGTGAATAATGATCAATTCCGTCAACACAGTTTTTACCAGAAGTAAGTAAACTGAAAGACAAGCCTGTGGAGAAATATTTCATTAATATTGAGATCTGCACCTTTGAATTGAATAATTAAAAACATTACTTTCTTCTTATTTTGCATATTACAGTTTTACAGAGATTACTTCAGGAATTATTTGAATCCTATCTGAATATAATTGCAGGAGCCTGTTAGCCTGTTGGCCTGTTATCTCCTGACAAAGGCAGGCTAGTCTCTCATGTTCTTTTCATGTTGTAGTCCCTCATGTTCTTTTCATGTTGTAGTCCCTCATGTTCTTTTTCACTACTATGAAACAGCATGATAATTCTGCAAGCCATAGATATTAGGTCATGGTAAACATAAACATTTAAATGTGACTAGTAGGTAGCTAGATGACTGGAGAGGCAAAAGCATAATTAAGTATGTACAGTGAGTGTGGGTAAGTGTAAGCGTAAAGTGGCCATTTGTCACACGTGAACACACCACAGCCCAGCACAGCATAGCACACAGTGGGAAATTGTTCTCTATATTTAACCCATTTAACCAAGTGAAGCAGTGGGCAGCCAGCGATGCAGCGCCCGGGGAGCAGTACTAGTTACAGGTGTGAACAGCTTTACATCTTCGAAACAATTCTTTTACAAAAAAAAGTGATTAATGGTTTTGTGATAAATACAGTAATGTGTATATATATGTATCAGTGCAATCTAGAATAATATTACAAATTTGAATATAGATTTTCCTGTTACCAGGTTGAATGAGCTCGTAACAGTGGAGTCGCCCGTATGAATCATACCAGTACCATTCAATTGGTCTGTTCCTTATAAATGATTTAAAAAGCTAAGTTTGCCCTCAGCAGTACTCCAAAGCATATAAATATCATTTCAGGTTGCGAATAGAGTAGGACAATGTGTCAAGCTCAGTCAATGTTCAGTCTCTCGAGATAACATGTTAAAGAGATATCTCTGGCAGCAGGCAGTTGAAAATGAAGCAGAATACAATCCAGTGCTGCACAGTCCTGTGTTAATTTGCAAGACACTGATCTAAATTTCATTCTTATCTTGCTAATGCCTTGCCTGATCTGCTTGCCTGGTAAGATTTCTCAGTGTAATTTTAGCCTTGATTAAACCAAACATGCAATCGGCAAACCCTTATAGTCCTCTGTGGACTGCTGAAGCCTCCAGAAAAAACAGTCTGCAGTTTGCTGACACATTAAGGCATGACCTTCATTCATGAGCGAAGACCATGAAGGAAAACAGTAGTACGCATTTGCATTTTCAAAAAATTATCATCAAAATGTGTCTCAAACTTTTGTTTAAATGATGACACCAGAAGGATTTGAGTTTTATATGTAAATGACCTCATTTGACATCTATGTATCATAAAAGATCATAAAGTACTTCCAATAAATTAAAGCTTTTGCTGAATACCTAACTTGGTTCATTCTGTAAAAATGACTGACGCTGCAGCTAATACATACACTGCATATGGTATTTGTGGGTGTGTACTTCTAATGAAATTTCATTCATAGTGAGCACTGCAACTGACATTTCAATTTCTGAAGAACCACTTAAGCTAAACATTTGAAATTTGGTATGTTAACACCTGTCTACATTTTGTTACATCTCCTACAGTTCCATTTGGCTCGCTTAACAAAATGCCCTACAACAGCCAAAAATTCAGCAACTTGTACCTGCCTGTGTGAGTGGGCAGTCTTGATGAAATTTTGAAAATTCATCAGAGAACCTTTAGGAGGAACCCTGAATGCTAGAAGGCTGCTGAAGATCATAGAATTGATCGTAGGAGTCAAGGAGTAGACAGGGTGAAAACCCAGCATAGAGAACATTACTAGAGAGATGCGCAAATAATCACTGCACAAACAAAACCATGTGTCTCCATTTATTTGTTATTTTTATTTTTAAACATCACTTGAACACAGCAAGTGGAGAATGGAGCAATAGAAATGGTTCAAACTGACTTATAAATAAAAAGGAAAAATGATAAAATGTTTTTAAATGAATTCATACTGAAGGTAACTAATGCTTTTTTGTTTCTGCTGTAATAGTACCATTTTGGAGGTGATTGTTTTTATCCATTGTATGTTAATAAGTCAAGAGAAGTTTCAGGTATGACCTTTGTCTCAAATTTTACTTATTGCAGAACTCGTTAAAAAAATGGCATCTAATCAGCTGTAGAGAGGAAGAGGAAGTTTCTAGGCTCCTGACTGGGAGATTGCCCAGAGAGATAATAATCTGTAGGCTCATTCATCAAGAATAATGTCATATAGATGCTTTTTACCTTATTTTGAACAAATCAGTCATTAGATGTCACAACAAGCTACAACACGTTTTCCTCTTCAAATCCTGCAACCTCTCTCTACTTTGGCCAGTTCGCACATTATACTCCGACCTCACTGATCACTTATTCTCTCAGCTTCTGTAGCGGTTGTATTATGCACTGCAATTTGTTTCTCCATGGATTGAATATCATATGAACACACAGCAAATCCACTTTGTAAGTAAAAATTATACTTTTAGGAAAAGTTAAAAATGTTCACAATTTCTACATAATTGAATTGTTAAGACGTCAATAAAGTCGTTCTGTGCAGTTAAATTTGAAATGCTCCATTATTGAGAAACCTAGTCAGAATTGCTTATAGTGGTGGTGATAGGAATCAGACATCTGAAGCATTTAATGCCTGTTCTCAGAAAGTGATTGCGCTGAATGGTTATGAAAACGCTGCAGGAGACGTTGTTTTGGCTCAAGACATTTTTTGAAGACATTCATGGTGAAAAGATATATACGTTATGGTATAAGGCAAAATGATACTCAAATCAAACTCGTCATGAAAACTTAGTGTAATTCTCCTTTAACTGTGGGTTGAGGAGTGATTGTGAAACTGTAGAAAGAAAACAAAATCAGAGAGCTTTAATCTGGAATCTGGAGTCAAGCAATAGACCGTGTGAAAAGTCATCATTGAAAACATTACTAGAAAGATGCGCATATCATCACTGCCCAAACAAAACCATGTATTTCCATTTATTTTTTGTTTTTATTTTTAAACATCATCTGAACACAGCAGCTGCCCTTTACATTGTGTGAAATATTTCCAGTGAACAGACCAATAGAAATGGTCCATAATGACTTACAAAAAAAATAAATACGGACGAAATATTTTGAAAAAGAAGAAGAAGACTTAATGTAAGATTACCATTTTGGAGGTAACTGTTTTGAGACATGAGGAGTTCCAGGTATGAAATGTCCCAGACTTCACTTTTTGCAGATCTGGCAAACATATGGCAATCTAATCAGCAGCAGAGAGGAAGAGGAAGTTTCTAGGTTCCTGACTGGGAGTTTCCCCAGACTGATAAGAATAAACCTGTTCTGCTTCTCTGAGAATATTTCTCTGTTTTCCTGTAACACACATGTTGTTGCATTGCTTCTGCACTGTCTCATTTTACACAGACTCTCTCAGCTTGTAAAGACACAATAAAACAGCGAGAGAGAGATCAATGACGTGAGCTGCATACCTGACACAGTCGCTTGACCTAATTTGGAATTGAAACACTAACGTCTGGAAGGCCTGTATTATTTTGTTATGCAAGAATGACGCGCTACAGATTTGTCTTTTTGTGGGTGCAATTGAAATGCAATCTAACTTCATTATATTCACATTACAGTAGGATAGGAAACGGTTTAAGATTCAATATTCCTCGAAGAAATCCTGAACATGGAAATGAAAGTGTTTTTATTGATTCGTGCTGCAGCAGGTGGGAAGAAGTTGTCATATTTAAAGTTCAGGCTATTCTGATTTGGAGTACAGGTACAGTACACATGTATCTTCACAGGAAAACATCTCAAGCCCCCTGTGAATGCATTTTGTAGGTCCAGCGCCAAATACATCCCATAAAAGATCCTTCTGCACACTTTATTGCATGTATTTAGAGCACAGATTCACAGCATATGCAGATGTGGTGCACAGAGAAACAGCTGGAGACAGCAGAGCAGCAGTGAGTGAAAAAGGAAAAGGCAAAGAGAGGCAGACGTAGAGCAAAATCTGTAGTAAACCATCTCTCTCTCTCACTCTCTCTCTCTCTCTCTCTCTCTCTCTCTCTCTCTCTCTCTCTCTCTCTCTCTGTGCCTTCTTGGACCTGTGGGGCTTGACCAGTAACAGTGAGTGAGAAAACCTGTTGCCTGGGGTATAATGTGTATGTGGGGAATTTTAATTCTGCCAAGCACAAAATTGACTAGCTGTTCTGTTTGAAGAGTAATGTTTACATAAAGTAAATCATAAATCAGATTTTGGGCATGTTCCAGTGTGCAGGTCTCCATGGTAACAGTTACTGTACAGGCTGCAGTTTCTCAGCTCTTTTGTGATAGCAGCATGAGTCCTTTAACACTGTGAGTCACGATCTGAGTCAGAGCTATATCTGTTCTCACTCCGCGGCCTTTAAGCAAACCCACAATGTCCATCTCTCTCTCTCTCTCCCTCTCTCCCTCTCTCTCTCTCTCTCCCTCTCTCTCTCTCTCCCTCTCTCTCTCTCTTTCTCTCTCTCTATCACTATCTCTTTTTCTATCTCTTCTCTCTATCTCTCTTTCATCTCTCTCTCTGTCTATCCTGCTGTAGCATGCGCCACACCTCATTCGTCAGTCCAACTAGTACACAGGAAATGCAATACCTGCCTCCCACAGGACAAAACGCTTTGAGCTTGAGTGAATGTGCTTCAGTACATAATGCACTGCCCACAGCTCTATCACTTAAACCATGAGTGGTGAAATTTAATTTCAAGCTGTGTTCAATCATATCAGGAACAGCGCTATTACGATTAATCGACAAAGCCTATCAGCCAGTCGCAATTGCATAGCTCTGGACTGGAGGCAGTGATAGAGAAAACGCAGGTAGCAAAATTATAGTACTTTTATACCCATTCTCTTCCTGGCATAGCATCCAGCCACCAGTTAATTCCACCAAGAGGCCAAAAGAACCAAAGATTTCCTCACGAGCAGCAACACATACCACTGAAAATTTGGCATGATCTTGTTTGCTGCATATATTAATATTCAGTGTTGTGCATGAACGCGTTCAATGAACGGTGTTCATTGAACACGTTCCTATTTTTCGCGAACGCTGAACAGAACGAATCAGTTTACAAATTATGAACGTGAACGTGAGTGACGTTCACTCTCGCGAGACTGAATGCTGCTCACGTTTTATGACAGTTTTAAAGTTTGCTGATTACAGGCTAGCATGGCTGGTGCCTCGAGTTCAGACTCCTCTGCAAAAGCAGTTTATTTAAACGTTTGTGATATTTGAGATTTAGAGCTGTACATCTTCACTAGTTTGATAAGGGGTACAAAAAAAGGGGGTTAAAAGACAGCAGCTGTTACTGATTGTTTACTTTTAGTTATGTTTAGAGTGACCAGGTTTGAGCTTATGAAAAATATACAAATGTGAAACGAAACGAAAAGCGAAAGCACGGGTATTTATTTTGTAAATCATCAGTGAATTTACAACGGCGTTTAGGCATTTTACACTGCAGATATCGAGCGCCATG
>JBBPCZ010003631.1:0-15636 GCA_037974445.1 Brycinus macrolepidotus
TGAAACCTAATCTAGCTTCAAATATCACTGCATCAGTTTCTGCTGAAAGTCATATATCTAATGTTCACACTTCTCTGTGCTTTTGCAGGTCTGACCTTGGTGTTAGCCTGAGGGAATGAAAGGCTCATGGGACAGCCGCGTGTTCTGAAGCGTGACGCTCGATATGAGCACCTGTCTGGCAGCAGCACAGGTGTCAGAGTGGCAGGCATTATGGGGCCCTCTGGGCGGTTCGGGATGCCTTTGGGATGGCCTGAGGGAATACTGTTAACACATTTTGATCTTCAGTAATGCACTTGTCTCTTCATTTCTTCTCTCCTTCCTCCCGTTTCCCTTACCTCTGTCAGCCCAGCATGCTTGTTAGCCTATAGTAGACGTGTCCAAATCCAGGACAGTCCTAACACTTGTGGCCTTCGCTTCAGCGCTCTAGTTAATTAGCAGCCCGAGAAGGTGTGTAAGTGGAGGGTTTTTTTTTTCTCATAATTAATTTTGCTTGCCTATTTTCCAACCTCCCTTTATCCCTTACAATTAAATAGGCTATTTAAGACTAATATATGAGGAAACCGTTTTTTCCATAAAATGGTTACATATGTTTAATGATTTATTAGTCTTCATCAAGTGAAATTATTGGAGCACAGTTTGACCATTTCTGACACCTTAGACTTAAGGCACAAAGAATAAACATTTTTTGATTCAAGCAAAAAAGAGTAAAAATATAGTTTAAACAGTTAAAATGGAGTCAAGGGAGCAGTCTCATGATACAGTTAAAATACTGTGAAATGTGACCTGCAGCATGATAAGACTTGAAGATGCAAGTCTAAATATAAATATATAAAAAGTACAGAGGAGAAGAAACAGTGGGTTTAATCAATGATAAAGTGGATAGAAAAATAATAATACATTATGTAGGGGTAAAATAAAACATATGTTGATAAAACATTATAGCTTCATATTTCTAGTATATGGGATATATTATTATTATTATTATTATTATTAATAATAATAATAATAATAATAATAATAATAATATTTGTAACACCTGCAGTATTTGACGGCTGCCCCTAGGTGGCAGCTTTGCCACAAGTACCGGCCATAGCTTTTGTGCCTCCTCTTGAGGATTAAATGAGGCTTTCTGCATCTAGATAAGTTCTGATGGTCAAGGTCAGTCTGTATGAACGGGGAGAGATCTATATTTCAAAAATATGCTCAAAATCAATGGTCAAATCTGACAAAAACAGCCATCACAAGCTATCCCATTCATCTCATTTCAACAAGTCTCCTCCTCTTGTAGGGTTTCTGTTTTAATGTGTGAATATGCATTAGAGAATTACTAAAATGTGCTAAACCTGTAGCCCCTCAGTAACAGCAGTTCTGTTAGAACCGACCTCCCAGTCACACAGTAATCAGGTCCACTAACAGACACACAGCATTAATGGCGTTAATGTTCTACCTGTGCAATTATTTGTGATGACAATGCGTTTTTTCTCCCCACAGTAACCGTATCATTGCTCAGTAACGATGCTAACAGCAATTTTCTACTGTAGAAAACATATACCTTACATAGCTTTTTTTTATCGTTATTTGGAATAACTAACTTAGCGTCAAATAAACAGTTTTGAAACAGGCTGAACAAACAACCATTAAGATGAATCTGGTAAAAAAAAACCAACAACAACTAAATAACCTAAAAATGCTCAGCTCTAGCTTGTCATGTGGCTCTATAACGCAAAATGCTCTAATTTTTAGTGGAAGAAACGTTATTTAAGCACGTTTGACACAAAGTTCGGGGCATCTTTGCTATTGATTTTTTTTTTTTTTGTAGAACCACTGTGTAAAATAAATAGAGCACATAAGGACATGCGTTACTATGAATAATATCAAGATTCTGATGATCTACGGTCGAATCGCAGCTCTGCTAACACAGTTCTGAAGTGGGCGTCAAATGTATTGACAGATGCATCAATTTACTAAAAAAAATGCTAATATACTGTGGGGCGAGGGGGCAGAGCACCCTCACAGGCCCGCAGGACTGAGCATGGGGGCTCCTCCCTTTACGAGAGCCAGGTGTGCTGAGTTAAGAGAGGAGCCAGGACTCTTTCAAACATGGGCTCTCTGACAGAGTAAAGAGAGAGGAGGACAGGGACTGGAGGAGAGACAGAGGGAGTGGGAGGTAGAGAGTCCGGGTTAAGATTTCAGCCCAAAGTGGTGGTGGTTCTGTTTATGCTTTTTGAACACTGATATGCCTTTTGTTTAATAAAGTCTCTGCTGTGCACTCACTCGGGTGTCTCGGTGTGTTTCTGGGAGTACGTTTAGGCCTCCCAGCCTGTGGGTGGCGGCCGTTAAATTTGCATCGTCTTTGCTAAATTCAATGTGGAGTTGTATGTTTGTACTTTACTGAAGGCAGGACTGTTAATTTATCATTCAATATATGCATGAAGCCACAAGTCCCACTAAAATGAATTCCCACTGAAAAAAAACATGCAGGGAACCTATATTACAAACATTGCGATCTTGCTGCAAACACTGTCGTTTAACCATAGGTAGCTATGTAGCATTTGCAATCGCTGGATTCCATGCAACGCTGGGTATGGAAACAAGTATGCAAAGTTTAGCATTAGCATTAGCTACTATCCACTGGTGGAGCAACAGCCGTAGTTGGTTTCTCCTCCATGTCGGCTATGAGAGCTACAGTGCTAATCAAGAACTGGAAGTTTAAGAAAATGTTTTATAAGATAAGATAAAACAACCCTTTATTAGTCCTACAAGTGGGAAATTTGCATTTGGACAGTATAAAAGTAAGAGCAGCATAAACAATAGAATAAAAGCGATACAACACAACAGTATAATATAAAAAGTACACTATACAAATAATACAAAAATATAGAAGCGTGTGTATGTAAATATATGTATATATAAACCTATATAAGTATATGCATGTGTGTACACATTGGATATATGTATGTATATATGTACATTGATATATATATATATATATATATAGATAGATAGATAGATAGATAGATGTATAGATATATATATATGTATATATATGTATGTATGTATGAACACAGTGGATATATGTACAGGTACACACTGGAGTATCCTTAGGTGTATGGTAGCAACAGACATTGACAGAAACAGTAATAATGCACCAGAAAAATGGCACATTGCACACAGTAATATTAAAGCAAAACATAAGAGGAACACACACATCCGAACCACTTATCGTTAACCAGAGTAGCTGGAGCCAGAGTTCTTATAGTTATTGACAACTAAGACTAAAACTAAAACAAGCAGTGAAAAAAGTATATTTATTATAATAATAAAATGACAGTTAAAAAAATGAAAACTCAATTAAAACTTCAGCAAACATTGCAAAACAAACTAAAATGAAACGGGTAAAATCAACTTTGTTTTCATTGTTGTTTCATTTGTCCCCCTCGACTTCCGCTGTGTCCTGTTCAGTTTGACTCTTTGATATAATGGGCCAGTTCCTAAAGCCAGTAGCATAGCGGGCGCTGCAGCAGCTGCAGAAGATCATGGTTGAGGTGCAGTTTATGATGGCCGAGGTTCCTGGCAGAAAGCTTCACAGCCCAGTATTTTTGGGCATATCTTGAAAGCGACTTCATAGCAGATAAAAGTGAATGCATCATAAAGAAGAGTGATGGGTACATTTGTGGGATACAGTTAAAAGGGAAAAATCCCACTAATTTGAAAGTTCACCTCAGAAGCTCTCACAGAGAAGCACATAAAAAGTTCCAGGAGTCGAGCAAGGAGCAGCAGACTCACGGCTGCGCATCAAGACCTCCACAAACAGTCCACTTAAAGTTTTACTTTTCATTGATTTAGCACCAGGTGCTAATTACCCTACCTTTAATAAACAATGATTTTGTGAGTCATATTTTTGTCATGCATTTGTTCATCAAGATCAAGAAATCAGCACTTTCCTCATATCTGAATAAATAGAACCAAGACTTCATAAAATGAAACTAAAATGAGCAAATTACTCAAAATAAAAAAATAACTAAAAGTACTGAAAATACTTGTTAAACCAACTAAAACTAAACTGAAATAAAAAAACTGAGGAACTAAATTAAAAAAAAAAAATCAAAACTATGGTTGGAGCTTATCCCAGCGCTCATAGAGAAACACATTGACCATCACAGGGCAGACACACAAACACCTAGGGGCTATTCTAGAGTCTCCACTTCATCCGATGAGCATGTCCTTGGACAGCGAGAGAAAAACGGAGGAAACCCACACAGAAAGGATCCTCGGCTGCCTGGCTGGGGATTGAACCCAGGACCTTCTTGCTGTGAGGTTACAGCACTGCCCACTGTGTCACCATACGGCCTCAGAAGAACACATCTCCCCTCTGACTGGTTAGAATTGCACAGAACCAGGTCCCTGCTCATTTGCATAAAGTTGAGCTTCGCTGAACTTTTTTGTCTTTAGGGTGATCCTGGTGTCAAGCCACTACTGGACACAAAAAACGTGTGAGCACAGGGTTAATCGTGTACATCTGGGCTATTTGTGGTATTTACAATCAATTACAAAGGCACTTCTGAGTCTTCCAGTCAAATCCATTACAAATGACATTATTGTACCTCTGCAGGTAAAAATAGTCCAGCTCAAATAGTTGTGAGTCATTTTGTAGTTGGCATCACACCCATTTAAGGAACTTCTGGTCTGTGTGTTTGTGGGAAAAATGTTTCTGGTGACAACTGAGTGGGACATTTTAGTTTTACTAAAGGGAGCAAAAGCAGCAATTTCCCATAGAGTAAAAATTACCCGGAACTCCTAATTTGGGCATGATGTCGCCTACAAAGTGATGCCAGACTTCAGAGGCCTGTAGTGCTTAAAAGCAATGGAAAGAGCTTGTGAAGACCTTCAGTCCCTCAGCTCAGGACATCAGTGTGGCACTCAGAAGTCTCAGCGGCTGTCAGTGTGCTAATGGCTTCCATATGTTCCTTTCCCCCACTACACCACATAACAAGAGCACGAGACAGCAGTGATGGCGACACACTGGGAACAGTTACCATTTCAATACATTTGCACTTGTCTGCTGAAAGTGTTGTGTGTGCTTGTCTGCTTCCCCTTTTGAACTGAAACGCTTTGTGTTGGTGCCGGACATAACCTCTCTGACCGTTTCCCACAAGGGTTGTTCCAGGAAAAAATTGTCTTGAGATGATTCTTGGAAAGATTGCGGTCTGTTCGTGCAAGAAGTGTAGATATTAAACTTGAACGAGGTTCAGCATCATTAGAAGCTTTAATTCTGCTTTACGCAAGAAATACGCACATGTAGGCTTCTGTTGTTGACCTTTTCCATATAAAGTTCCATTGACTGTACAGCTTCATTTCCTTCATTTACTGATGTCCCAAAGGATAAAGCTGGCCAGGAACCGCAATTGTTATAGGAAACCATCCATTTGCAGCACAATGGAAAATAAACCATAGATGAAGCTGGATAAAGTTCTTCACTTTTGCACTGGAACTAAGAGGCTGATGTGCATGCAGGCTACGTGCCTAACTCATCATACATGACGCAAATCTTACGAAGACGTTAATCTCAAATGGACGGATGTTGTTTTTGGCACTGTAGGACATTCTGTTATCTGTAAAATGGTCAAAAATGTCAACAAAGGCTTCAAGATGGCTGCAACTGTTAGCTACACAAACTAATTTTGTCCATTTTATAGATCTGTATGTCAGAAACCAGCAAGTTTATTTGAGATTACAGCTCAGTATGGTTTAAGATAAGTATGTGAGTATTTAGGCATGCAGTTAGCATGATGATAAGTGTATATAAGCTTTGTTGTTTGTCAGCTACATTTGTATCATCGCTCCAGTAAAGACACTGAGTCAATAAACACTTGCTAATCAGCGACATTTGGGTAAAAATTGTGTAAAGTAGATACATCTAACTATTGCTTTACTGAATGTAAGCTAACGTTACATGACATGATCGAAGTTCTTCAGGACAATGTCTAATGCATTAGCTTACAGTTTAATGTAGATGTCCATCAGTTCTCAGCACAGCTTTGGCCTTGGAGCTTTGGACGGGATGTTTGGTGCCCATTTGCTTTGTTAGAATGTGACTCAGCAGACTTACACTTGTATTGTATGGTTATGAACTGTAGATAATAGATGGATGGCAGAAGCTGGGGTGTGATTCATATCTCAGTGTGTAATGTGTGCTTCCTTCCTACGCTCAGGCTGGTGTTAGCTCACTGCTTTAGTCCCTGGGGGCCCATGTCCCAGGACTGTGGTTGTCCCATCTGAATGAATCAAAACCAGTAAACAGTGCCAGTTGCACCCCTCCCCTGGTGGTTTTTCTGGCTTTTTTTGGGCCACTTCCTCCCAGGCAGGCTGCGCCCTCGGCCCACGGCCCCGCCCCCCCTCCACTAGCCCAAGACAACAGTGCTATTTCAGAACGATGTAATTATACACGTATGAAGTTTTGCAGAAGAAGCAAGGCTACTCCCATGTCACTGTCAACCTGTGTGTGCACTTGTGTGGGCTTGTGCTAGTGCATGGTTAGGAAGTCAGGCCAATTGCAGGTTTCAATTCACACACACTCTTGCTGTGTCTCAGGAGGTGTAGCTCATTCAGATTCCCACATGATAATCCCCAAGCGCCTTCTGTATTTATTTTCATTTAATGTGTCGGCCCCTAATCCAGCGAGGCACTGGGGAGAAGCCTTTGCTGCAGACTTAGCTTTTTCTTTTGCCAAGTTTTCTTGTTTACAATAAGAAAACTTGCATCTGATACAAGCTGTGCTGGCTGAGAAGACGTGATGAGTTTAGCATATTAATTAATAAAGAGTTTTTATGTTGCCCTGAGGTTTATGTGTAAAACAACCTCAACTCAAGCTGTTTGAGCACAATATTCACTTTTTTTTTTTAGAATAATAGACATTGTCCCTAATATTCGATCGTTATCGAACATATAATGACTTAAGAGTTCAACCCCCAACTCAAAAACAGGCTTGGAACAGGGACTTGGGACCCCATTTTGAGGAAGCAGACAAACTTCTATGATATTTGACAATTAGGGGACCATGTTTTATGGCTAATAACATGGCAAGCATTTGGAAGCTTTTCACGGGCACAGCATTTGCCCAATCTTCACCAAGCTTGGCTCTAAAGATCTTCAGCCCTGATGTAGTGCTTGGACCCATCATTGCAGCATGCAGCTATACTTATTACTATAATTGTTGTTGCTGATGGTGGTGGTGACGGTTGTGTTGTCAGTGTTGTTGCTGCTATTATTGATATTTTTGTTATTATTATTTACGATTTATACCTCTGGCAGATGGCCTGTGTTTGCTCTTAGCAGTCTGCATGTGTATTGCTGGGTGTGTGTTGTTCTGTGTCTCTTGTGTGCCATTTTATCAGCAGCTCTATCATTTCACTCAGGAATAGAAACAAACCTAAATACAGTACATAACTGGGCTCGACGGACATACGCCCACACCTCGCTCACGCCCTTCTCACTCACTCTCTCTCATTCTCTCTCTCTCTCTTTCATTCTCTCTCTCTCTTTCATTCTCTCTCTCTCTCTCTCTCTCTCTCTCACCCTCTCCACCAGATTGTTGAAGGGATTGTCTGTATATAGTAACTTTCTACATCCATCACTAATATCATGGGGATATTTATGGGTGTGATAATACACACTCTTGTGCTCTTTGGCCTTTGTCGAAGGACACATGTCTAAAGATAACTTCAAACGCTTTAGGTGCTGATGAGTACTGTAGATGTAGATCATGAGCTAAGACAAGTTTTGAGTCCAAATTTTGCCTTTTTACTTTAGAAATGAAGCTATGAGTCTAACATTATTTTCAAATACTATTCAGTAGTCACCCAAATCTTTTCTGTAAACACATCCCCACATCCCCAAGCCAATGAGAGTATTTTGAAGTTGAAGAGGAAACATTGGGTTACCATGTTTGCTCCTGCTGTGTTTGCCTAGGACGGATATAAATAATCCTGCTAGACAAAAATAAATGAAAAAGGAGTGACATTTGTAGAGGAGATGCTGCAGGTGCCTTCAGAACTGCAGAGATCTCTTTCAGGTGACTCACTTACCATCGGCACCATATCATACTGCTGTTTCACTGCAAAGTCAGAAACCAGTCACCTAAATGATTATTTTGTTATGGCTATGGTTTACATTCTAAAACATTATGTCCATGAAGTGCTACGATTATATACAAAAACTCAATAATATCTCAATAAAATAACCACATCATGATCCAATCATTTTACCCAAGATACTTAGAGCTTTTATTATGCATAGGTGGTACTGATATAAATTATTGAATTTGTGAGGTAAGAGAAAAGTGTGACTATCAACCCTGTGTTCCTTTAAATATATAGAAACATATATATTGTGTATAAACATGTACAGTACTGTTAATCACTGTGCATTATATAATATTACTGTGTCTAATTACTTTACATAATCATTGCGGTCAGAACAATACCTTGTCTCCCTATTCTGTCTTTTGTTTTTCTCCTCAGTAAATATATGATTTTGATTTGATATTTGACCACTCTGACCACTGACAATGAATATTTAATATTTTAAGCCCTACCTTATTACCTTGTTCGGTTAAACTCTGTTGTACTTCTCTTTGGGCCTGCTTCTTTTGGTGTGGCAGTCTGGAATGGTGGATATTTATGTCTAGTCGATCATGGACTAGTCTCTAGCCAAGAGAAATTGCATCCTATAACACCCTGTTTTTAACCCACACTGGGCCAGAAAATAGCACGAGTGTACCTTTGCCAGAAGTGTAGTGTGTCGTGAATGTGTTTTTAGTGAAACTAAAGCTTCAGTAAACAGTCAGCAATTAGAAGGTCTGTCGTTATTATTTATGTTTAGGCAGATGAATACGAGAAAGCAAAATCTTATAGCTTTATTTAAAAAAACACGATCTGTCCACTGTTTACGCTGTCAGAATACATTTTATGATGAATGCACCAATAGAAATGGCCCATAATAGGGGCTTGTCAGTGGCGCAACTGTGTTGGCCCTATCTTTGGGAGATTATAAGTTTGATCTCTGTTGCCAGGAGTCCAAAAGAGCACAAGAGGTTTGCTGTCTCTGGGTGGGTCGGATGATGCTAGTCAATGGTGTTTGTTAGGTGACGTAACATAATTAGCAGGTAGTGTTCTCCTCCAAGCGTGTTGAGCTGTCTAATGAAACTGCATTAGTAGCAGTTCAAAAAGATACCGCTCCACAATGAGGGAATGATGAGGGAGTCCTAGATTGTGGATGGAACTGAACATGACTTAATAGTGGGTAAAAAAATCCCCTTTTCCCCAAAAAATGTCCCAATTAGTTTGGATGTCCCATCATTAGTTGAGAAGGTTTTTGCTTTTTCTGTAAAGTTCCCTTTTTGGAAATGCGAAGTGATCATATGTATATTTATTTATACAGTGAGGGATAAAAGTATTCAGACCCTTCCTCAAATTTACACACACAAAAGAGAAAACGTCTGAATATGGCCCCCTCTCTCTCTCTCTCTCTCTCTGTGTTTCTCTCTCTACTACATACATAGTATATTATTATGCAGTGAGGGTTGTCCTGCTTGCTTTCTTGCTTTCTTAAAATCACCCTCATTCATAGACAGCAACACTCATTAACTGGTGTTTATCTGTGGGTAAAGTAGGTGTATCCGCACACGGCACATAGTCTGAGTACAGTCTGCGTATAGTCTGCTTTCTGCGGGAAGCCCCAGCTGTTTGAAGTCTGCCGTGTGAGACAGAGCTGCAGGGTAGAATCATCATTACAGAGAGAGGAGGTAAGGTAAACACCCACGTCATTAGATATTACAGTCATAATGTTAGAGGGAAAACTGCTGATAATACAAGAAAACATGAGAAGTGAAGCTCACACTGTAGCACAACTTGAAGCCCCGTTGAATTCATTTCATTTACTTTTAGTTTATAAATAGAGACTTGGAGGTAGTTTTGGATGTTTGTTCAGGTTGAGTAATGACACTTTTTTCTTTGCTCTGTGTGTGTGTGTGTGTGTGTGTGTGTATGGGCCTGTGTAGGCCTGGGCCTGAACTGATCCTGGTGTAATGACACGCTGTCAGGCTGTTGCTCTCTGTGCTGCTGTAAACAGAGCCGCCGCAGCACAGGGCTGAGTGCAGGAATGTGTCAGAGTCTCTGTCTAACTCATTTCATCTTACTTTTCTCTCCCCATCTTCTCCTGTGTCTTTTATTTCACAGGACTTCATCCCCATGTCTCAAAGGGAGTACTTCCGTCACGCACAAGCCACTTTTAGTTCAAGTAGTGGTTTCACCCTGAAAAATGCCACGAGTTATAGTCTACTGCCTAGTCTACACTCTACACTCTGTCTTTGACTTTATACTTCATTCATTATGCATGTATTTATAATATACCAGTGCTGCAGATATTCTCACATGGTGTAATTATAAAAAATGTTTTTTTGAAGTAAAAAGTCATTATGTGTGTAAATTTGATGTAGAAATGTGCACTGGATGTGTATTAAATAACAAAAACCAAAGTGTCTGAATATACTACGACTTCAAATGTTGGGTTTACTTGAAAACGTGTAAATTCAAGCTTATACATTTCTACTTATTGATTTGAACCTAAGTAAGCTATTAAATTCAATTTCATTAACATTTAGATTTAGAAATACACTGAACGGCCACAACATTAAAACCACTGACAGGTGAAGTGAATATCGTTGATTATCTTGTAACAATAACACCTGTCATGGGGTGGGATATATATTATGCAGCAAGTGATCAGTCTGTTCTTGAAGTTGATGTGTTTGAAGTAGGAAAAGTGGGCAAGTGTAAAGACCTGAGTGACTTTGACTAGGGCCGAATTGTGATGGCCAGACAACTGGGTCACAGCATCTCTAAAACAGCAAGTCTCATGGTGGGGTTCCTGGTATGCAGTAGTCAGTACCTACCAAAACTGATATGAGGAAGGACAACCAGTGAACCAGAGACAGGGTCATGGCTCAAGGCTCACTGATACAAATGGTGAGTGAAGGCAAGCTTGTCTGGTCCAATCCCATAGAAGAGCTACTCTAGCACAAATTGCTGAAAATGTTAATGCTAGTTGTAAGGAAAGGTGTCAGAACACATAGATCATCACAGCTTACTGTGTATGAGGCTGCATACCAGCAGACTGGTCAGAGTGCCCATGCTGACCCCTGTCCACTGCCAAAAGTGTCTAGAGTTGCCATGTGAGCTTCAGAACTGGACAATGGAGCAATGAAAAAAGGTGGCCTGGTCTGATGAATCAGTTTTCTTTACATCATGTAGACAGCTGGTTGTGTGTGCATTGCTTACCTGAGATGGCGCTATGGGAATTTCAAGATGAACAAACAACTTTAAATGGTCCAAAAATGGTTCAAATGGTCCAAAAATCTTTTACATTACTTACATTAAGTAGGTGTTTATTGTTATTTGAACCATATACACAGCACGCATACAGTAAGATAAGCTTTCTTGCATGCCCTGTAAAGTTACAGTTTTTGAGATGAGGTTTTGTCCAGCAGAGATAATACATGTTTATGTAATTACATTTCAACAGTATAGCAAAACAAAGGTAATATTATTGATTATTTCCCATGATGTAGTAGACCTATTGAAAAATGAAGCATGGAATTTTACAGTGTCTGCACTCATTCAAAATGACATTTTATTCTTTATAAACACAAGTGACTTACATTGAATTGGTTATCCTATAGGGCCCCCCAACCCTTCATTGGACAGTTCTCCAAGAGCACTAGAATGGCCAGAAACACCACTGTCAACACCTCACCATACAAAACAAAGCACAAACCTGTGATAGGTGTTGATGGAAATGATCTAAACTGAAGTCTGCCCCCAGCCCATCTATATAAATACGTAAAATAGAAACAATACATAAAATACACCATCCTACAACAAGCACATAAAGATCTATGCTACATTCAAAATGTTTTATTTTAAAGATAGAGAAGCCTATAGTGTATAATATATAATGGAAGAATATAGTACATACTGCCCAAACTGAGGCATACATTGTGTATATTTCTGTCTCTCTGTTTATATGTGGAACTGTAACCCCCCATCCTGTCTACCTGTCCCTCCCACTTTGGAAACACACACACACACACTTCCGCTTCCCAACCGGGGCCTCCTGCTCAGCTCAGATATAATGAGTTATGGGAAGCGTCTCGCAGAAAAGTGACCTCTATAAAAAGCGGCCCTTCGTCTGCACACAACCCAAAATTGCTTTGTGTATAAATACAAGATGCCACAACAGAGAGGGACTGGAATGTGAGAAACGGAGCGAGAGAGGGGAGTGGTCAGGCCCCTGTGGGTCTTTCTGAGACCTCCTTTAGTCAGTATAGCATAGCTTCAACCAACAAAAGTCGAGGTATATGTCAGGCAGCTATACTGCCTTTCAAAAGTTTGGAGTCACTTGTTACATTAATAATTAACACTATTTTCCATACAATAATAAATTAAACTAATCTACATACTAATAGTTTTTTTATGTTTTAAAAACATATCAGTGTTTATCAGTCATTTAGAATCATATAAAGGTTTAGTAATTATTCCTTCTACTAATCCTGTTCTGCTAATTTTTTCGTTACTGTTAGGACAAAACTTTGTTTTGTAAATGTTAACTTTATAGGAGAAGGAAAAGGCATTCTTAGCTTTGAATGGAAATTAATGAAACGAGAGTTTTGGGCCATATATTTTGTTGTGTTTGCCATGAAAGTTAAATCTTAAAAAACATGAAAAATGGAAGAAAGGTTTTATTCTGACAGAGACCATTTGAAAGGCATGAAAATGCACAGCACCAGCAAAACTGAAATCATTGTATGATAAGATACACCTACACAAATTACTTATACCAATCACAGTGCACCTTTCAGTAAATCCATCCCCTTAATACGGAATGTTCAGTTGTAGCTTAGCAACTGTATCTAGGCCTGAACACTTCTGAAAAGTTTTCAGACTGAAAGAAAATGTCCTGACATTGTGTGGGGTATTTTTAAAGCAGATACCTGATATCCTAGACATTTGGGTGGGGAATAAAAAAATGTTATCCATTTCCTAAACTACTAGGTTACTAGAGATGACTAGACCCATACTGGCAGCTTCAAGGCCCAACTTGACCCTGCCTGGCCTCTTTTACTCCAGGTAAATATTTGGTAGGTATCTTGGTAAAATAATAACACTCACATACTGGATTTGTGTATATTGTCCATGACTTTATATGTCATGTACATAATCAACTACATCAGTAAGTTATAATTAATAACTTACATTTAATGACATATTACATTTGTGGTTTGAGATTGTTTCTGTTTTGATGTCAAACAGAGAGAACATGGCAATAATGTAAAGAACATTTTTTTCTTTCTTTCTGCAAAACAAGACAAGTGTACAATAATGACTTTCTAGATTCAATCTTGATAAAAAAAAAAAAAAAAAGCTCAGCTGCTTACAAACACACACCTGGGTTGAATGTAAAGAATCCACGCTTTTGACAGTTCTTTTCTTCTTGTTTCATGAAGCAACGTGTGAGAAATAATGAATTACAGCATGCTTTTTTATTCTTCAGTCTGGTGATGCATGCAGCTTCAACACGTCACATATCTTTTTCTTACTGATTTACAGAGACTATTTTTAGTCTAAAGGAAGGACTGAATGCAGGTCACGGTGAGAGAGTTTTGTCAAGGGATCTATCCTCATTTTAAATCTTCACTCACTCACACGCACACACTGCACGGTTTGATGTGTGTGCACACCACCTCTCTCACTCCTGCTGTCTCACACACACGTACACTTCTCACCTAATAGGTCTAATTAGGCCTGCATCCCATTGTTCTTTCCCTCAGAGGAGCTGTCTGGGTTCTGTTGAACCTTCACATGTGATTAGCTCTGAGTGAGTGTGAACAGAGACCCTCAAGACACCTGCACCCAGAACACACACTCAGATCACCAATCTGCTGTGATCTGGCGCACACACACACACACACACACACACACACACACACATTTACAAGTAGGAGAGTGAAAGGAACCATTTTTGCGCCCCTCCTGGCAGAAGCTTTTCTCGTACTACCAGTGAGCTGAGTTTTTTAATGTCTGTTAGTGAGTTGATCTGGAAATAGATTATTTAATTTTTTGTAGTGGTTCTTTGTTTTTATTCTAATGTAAAGAAACGAATCGTCATCGTCCAAACAAAGCCATATATCTCCAAAATGCTCATTTTGGGCAAAAATGGCAAACATGTTTTTGACAGTCAATGTTCATTTATGTGTCTTTGGATCATTTTGGACCACTTCTGCTTGTTCATTTATCATGAAGTGTTTACACAATTGAAAGAATAGCTACTGAGCTCAATTCATGTTGACTCCTAGCTGTACCAACTTTGTTAGCCATAGATGGCCAATCTGCCCAACAGTGACTATGGTGTACACTAAGGCCTTCTATTGTTCGTTTTTCCAATAGAGACTCTCTTTCTCACTCTCTGGGTCGACCAGAGGAGGATGGGATCCCCTTCTGAGTCTTGGTTCCTCCTGAGGTTTCTTCCTCGGGTTTTAGGGAGTTTTACTTGCCTTTGTCGCCCTTGGCTTGCTCACTAGGGGCTCAGACCTGGATTCTGTAAAGCTGCTTTGTGATAACATTGGTTGTAGACAGCGCTACATAAATAAAATTGAACTGAATTGAATTGAAGAAAATGACATACTAGTAGTTTCAGCAGTTTCTGCTTGTAGCAAAGCATCTTCAATATTTACCTCACCTTTATAGTTGTGACGATGGGTAAAGGCCCATTGGCGGTGGGGGAAGACCCGAGGTCATGCAAGAAAGAACGGATGACAACCCAAAAGGACACCATGCAAAGTGGTAGAGCTAGCATCCCAAAGCACTGCATATGCAAGCTACAAGTATTTAACAAAGAGAATACACCCAGGTAGACCAAGGAGGGGGGTGGATAATCTGCCAGCAGGGATGGATCACATGGCCAAAGACCCGGACAGCGGCACAAGGACTATGAGACTGGATGTAGCAAGACAGGTGGATGAGGTAGAAAGAAGATGCTCCAGCTGTGCCAGAATATTCAAGAACGAATTCACCAAGGCAAGATCAAGTGCAAAGAGCAACTGCAGCAACGCAAAACACCTGATTTAACTCAGAGAGTGATCTCTGAGTATATTAGCCCTGCTTGTCAGTCAGCAGCAGAGGTGGACAGTAACGAAGTAGATTTACTTGAGTACTGTACTTAAGTAGAGGTTTTGAGTGTCTGTACTTCACTTGAGTAGCATTTTTTCACTTCACTACATTTGAAAGGCAAATATCGTACTTTTTACTTCACTACATTTCTATCAAGGGTCTCGTTCCTCGTTACTTTTAATTCTGAAAGTGAATGTTTTTTCCCCCTTTTCTAAAACGTGATTGTTTTTTCCCGGGTGACAGCCTATCAGTAATCAGTAGAGTTAGTCCGTAATCAATAGTCTGTAACCATAAAATTAAGTTTAGCGCCAGTATTGCATTTCTGCCACGCGAGACGATGTGAGAGGCTTTTTAGTGCAGCTGGATTGATCTTTAGGCCAAGACGGGCAGCAATCAGCTCACGCAACTTTGA
>JBBPCZ010003642.1:0-15636 GCA_037974445.1 Brycinus macrolepidotus
CTGTACCTGAAGTCAGACGTGTAGAGGGTGAAGAGGAAGGGTGATAGGA
This sequence comes from Brycinus macrolepidotus, assembly GCA_037974445.1. NCBI lineage: Eukaryota > Metazoa > Chordata > Actinopteri > Characiformes > Alestidae > Brycinus > Brycinus macrolepidotus. The sequence continues at coordinate 50 of JBBPCZ010003642.1, forward strand.
CAGTCCCCTGCGGCGCCCCCGTGCTGCTAAGGATGCTATCCGAGCAGCAGCTCTTCAGCCGGACATGCTGAGGTTGATTGGCTAGATAGTCCGTAATCTAAGCTACCAGTGGGGCGTCCACCTGCATTTCCGTGAGCTTATTCCCCAGTAGTGATGTCTAATTGTGTTAAAGATTGTGTTAAAAGCACTGGAGAAGTAAAAAAACATGACCCTCGCAGTGTTCCCAACCATGTCCAAATGAGAATAAGCCTGGTTCAGCTGATAGATGACGGCGCCCTCCATGCCGATACAGGCTCTGTAAGCAAACTGTAGGGGGTCCAGCCGAGGCTCCACCAGCAGACGCATAAGTTTTAGGATTAGTCTTTCCAGCGCTTTCATGACGTGTGAAGTCAGAGCCACTGGCTTGTAGTCGCTGGGGCTCGATGGGTGAGTCTTTTTGGGGACAGGATCCAGACAGGATGTCTTTCAGAGTGACGGGACCCTCTGCAGTTTCAGACTCATGTTGAAGATGAGATGTGCTGCACAACTGGGCAGCACAGCACCTGAGGGCTCTAGGACTGATGCCATCAGGACACGCAGTTTTACTGGGATGGAGTCTACACTGTTCCCTTTTGATGTCATCTGCTGAGAGGGACAGAGAGAAACAGGCTGTGGGGGCAGGAGAGGGGGGGAGGAGAATGGAGAAGGTGAGAAGAGCTGAGTGTTGGGGGAGGAGACGTAGGGCAGTCAAACCTATTAAAGTGCAGATTTAGGTTGTTTGCACATTCCACGATTGAGTGAATACCTTTAGGATAGTCTGCAACCTCAACCCCACAGTTCCACCCTTGGAATGGAAGAGAGCCATAAGCCTGGGAGTGTATTCATCCAGTTTGGACAAGATGCACCATTGTGATTCTGTAAAACTCATCCTGTAGCTGAAATACAAATAAATAAATAAATAAATAAATAAATAAATACCACCATACATTACCAGTGTAGTACTTCATGATGGATATATGTAATCAGCATTCACTTAAATGAGATACCGCTAACAGAGCAGGCCATCTGGCTTTGAGGTCCTCTATGCTAGATGCCAGGTTGATGACTCAGGACAGATTTATATTTTGCATATGCATAACAGGCCTTCAATCATAAAAAGCTATACTAGTCAACAAAATAACTTACCATAAAAATAGCACTTCAAGCAGTCGACTTTTAGAACTACCTGACAGTAATTATCAATAGTAATTGACAGTAATTGACCGGGCTACATAACCTTAGCAACGGAAATTGCTTGAGACATCGTTTGATTAAACGATAGTTTGAAAAAATTTAAACTATTGATCACCTATTCTGGGAATGTACTTACTCCAAGGTCTTTTGGATTGATTTTTCTGACTTTATCAAAAGGAACATCTTCAAGGACTTTAATTTTACAATAAAAATAGTTTATTTTGGAGCTCCTAAAGACTGATGTCACTAAGAGGGACTTTCTTATTAATCTGTTTCTTTAGAGAGGTGGAAATGGAATTGTTCAAAGAACAGGGTCCACCACGCCTGTCTGGGGTTCAACTGTGTGAGGTTCTGGATAGAGATGAGGTTCTGATGGTCCATCCAGACCATAAATGGGTCACTGCCGCCCTGGAGCCAGTGACGCCATTCTTCCAGGGCCCACTTGATGGCCAACAGTTCTCGGTCCCCTACACTGTATCGCTGTTGGGTGGGATTAAATTTCCTGGAGAAGAAACTGCAAGGATGCAGTTTCTGGTCTGGACTTCGCTGGGAGAGGATGGCTTCGACGCCCACATCGGAGGCGTCCACCTCCACAATGAAAGGTTTAGTTGGATCTGGATGAAGAAGGATGGGAGCTGTAGTGAACAGGTGACAAAGTCGATGAAATGCTTGAATGGCTTCTGAGGTGAGGTTGAAGGAGTTCTTGGTAGGTTTGGTGAGGGCAGTGAGAGGCCCCGCAACTGAACTGAAGCCCCAGATAAAGCAGCGATTGAAATTAGCAAACCTCAGAAAACGTTGGAGCTGCTTAAGCGTCTTGGGAAGGGGCCAATTATGCACAGCATCCAACTTCTGAGGATCCATGACCACCCCTGAGGAGAGATAACAAACCCCAGAAAGGTGGTGGAGCGCTGGTGGAAAGCGCATTTCTCTAGCTTGCAGTACAACTGGTGGGCCGGCAACCTCTTAAGTACCGCTCTCACGTGCTGGATATGCTCATCAAGGTTGTCAGAATAGAAGAGGATATCATCTAAATATACAAAAGTCCAACGTCCAAGCATGTCCTGCAGGACATCATTAATGAATTGTTGAAACACGGCCGGACTTGCTGAGGATGTTTAGGGAGGCATGGCATTTGATTGTCCAATTTGTAACCAGTAATAATGCACTTATTATTGTGTATATTTAAAAAGCACATTTCATTTAAAGACACAGCACAAGCAGAGAAAGGGGTAGTCAAAAAAAAAAATAGTTAAATCAGTGAACATTACAGCGGAAAAAAATTAATACATGAATTTTAATAAAACAATGATTAAAAGCAAATTTAAGAAGTACAATAAAAATAATGTGAGGCGTACGTAAGTGTAAAGATAAACGTTGATGTACAGAACATAATAAAAGCTGTTAAGAGCTGAAGAGAAAAATTTCTGTGAAAGAATGGTTCTTAGACTTGTGGGTGTGGTTTAGGACTCAGTATGACTTACATTGAGCTACATCCCCCATTTGGGAATGTATTTACAGAAACAAGTTGGGCGACTTTGACTAAGTCTCGTAGCTCCAATTCTAAACTAAAGAAGCAAAATTTGGGCTCCAAACACGTCTTGGTTTGATCAACTACATCGCTGGTGGTTTTGGAAAATAAATATAGTTGAGATTTTAGACAATGAAGCATTTCACACCAGACCCACCCTGAAACCGGTGGAGTTTCCCTTTAATATTAACGGTACCTGATCTGAGACAGATATCATTGGTTCTGGACATCATAGGTGCCTGTTAGCTGGCTTTGTTATTATAAATGTTGTTTGTGTGCTTTAGATGAACCTGATGGGGCAAGAGTGCTCGAGAGAGAGCAGCAAAGGGGAGCTGAGGGAGAAGACCTCGACTGAGACACAGTTGCAGGCTATGAAGGAGATGGTGAACCTGTCTGAGATGAAGTGTGCTGACATCAAAAAGACAAAGAAAGAAATGGAGCAGGACTTCAAACAGATTAAGGAGGAAGTTCAAAGCTGGAAGAGAATGACCTAACAAGACTGGCGCAGATATTGATGGAGAAGCTGAAAAAGGAGGAAAAACATCAGCATATCAGAAAGACAGCAGAAGTTAAAGAGCCCACTCCCTCCCCAGCTGAACCCACCACACCTCCATGTGCGGAGGACAGAGTGGGAGAAGAGAGTGCCACTGTCCCTCAGGAACAGGACAAGGTGGAGGTGATCTGAGGGACAGAGTGGGAGATGAGAGCCCCACCCTTCTTCAGGAACATGGGAAGGTGGAAGAGGCTCCTTGTGATGGCAGGGCAGCAGAGGTCATCGACATCGAGAGCCTGATTCTTTAACGTGGGAATCTTGTCAGTGAAACCTGCCCAACCTATAAAATAGCATTAACATTAAACAATGTCTGCTGTCTCTTCTCTGCAGGTCCTAAAAAACAAGCTCTTTGGTGACGGTCTAGAGGAGGAGGAATTTGAGGAAGAGCATCCAGCTGAATTGGTTCCACTCGGACTGCCGGTTTGTCTTGTTAATTTTAAGAGCTGAATAAGCAGTTGACTTTATGTGTCACTCTGTGTGAGCGTGCTGCATCCAGCCTCTCATCGTCCACAGGGAGGGATGGCATAAAGTATAAAGTGTGAAATCTGAATAGTGAATAATTTAGGGAATGCTGCTAATGGATGTCTTTGGCTTGGAAAATGTGTGTTTTTTTCCATCCAACAGAGAACAGCTGTTTTCCGTTCATTGGTTCGTACAAAGAAAGACTCTTGGGCTTTTGTGAAGGTCACTATTTGGAGAGTTCTGTTGTACACCAAGCCACAGCCCTAAAAAGGCAGCATGAGCTTCAATGAACACAAGCACTTGACCGTAGAGGTTAGTGTTACTTAACTGTGTCTGTTCTTTCGCACCTCACTACAGTCCCTGATGTGTTGTTTTCCAGATGAAACACACCTTATTCAACACATCAGTGAATTATCAAGCCCTACTGGGTTGAAACTGTATTCTGCAGTCGACCAACACAGACCACTCATTTCCCTGTACTTTAAAAACAACAGGGGGAACTCATTTAGAACCGGCAGTTTCTGAGTTCTGTTAGGAAACGTTCCACAAAAAGCTCCCAATCTGTGCTACTGGTTATTTCAGAGATGGGACTAGATGTCTAGAAGGAAGAATTTATGGTGTGTCATTCCATGGGTCATGCCCATATTAGTAACAGAAAAAGCTGGGTTTCTGTGTGGGGAAAAATCCCCCATTTTAAAAAATTCTTCAGAAGCCGATACGAGATCTTCTGAATTATGAGGTCATAAAAATCTGTGTATATTCCAATGTAAAAGGAACAGAACTAACCATGTTTTTAAGTTTGTTCTAAACAGTTCAAGAGCATCATTTTGGGATTGGGTCGCAAGAATGCTCGCTTTGCTCAGATCTGTTTCTGAGACCTGGCTACTGCTGTACTGTAACAGTATTATAGAACAACACCGGCTGCTCAAACTGCAGCCCACTACTGCCCATGCAATCTAACTGCACACTGGACAGAGCTGACTGGTTTTTGTGGGATATTTTGGTGAGCTTGCCAGTCTTAAGATGTCAGTTCAGAGTGGAGCAGTGTTAGTTTGCATGTAGCAACGTCCAAACTTCTGCCCCTTTACCGCCTCCTAACTCAGCGTCACCGCTTTGCTGAAATAACTGAGATTCTCTCTGTGTTTCTTTATTGTGTTTACAGATCCCCAAAGAATTTGTTCCGGTCCCAGAGTTCAGACTGGTGAGGGTGGAACTGTTTCTCAAGTGCAGCCTAGAGCAGCTTAGCCCAAACTTACTGGAGAAGCAGCCAGAAAGTTAGACACAGACCTGATATTCACGTACGGCTCATTTGGTTATGGATTCTACCACCAGATTGATGTCCTGAACAGATGGAGATTGTAGTGATCTCTGCACATGTGTCATGTTGTTGTTTGTAATAATGAAGATGGTGATGGTGATCGTGCTGGTGCTGGTGTTTCTCTCCCTGCAGATAGAACACGCTGGACGGACGATGGAGGATCTTGTGGAACAGCCACTTCACGTCTGTCCTCCTGGGGAATGGAGAAATCTGAACGAGTGAGACATTCTTCTACATTCATTACAGTAATGACTCAGATAATACAGATCATCATTTAATAATTAAAGGATCTATATCCTACACTGTACTTATTTACCTCGATTTCACATGCCCTTTTTCCCAACTTCTCTTTATCTCTAAGAATTAAACACCCTGTCGTATTTCTGTACCTTTTAGGCTTAAATGTGTAAATGAGCTATATTCCGATTGGCTGCCCTATATCGTCCCTCATTTGAAAGGTAGTCTAGGCTGAAACACAGCTGTAGGCTCAATAGGCAAATATATAAAAAAAAAAAAAAACTATTTATACTAAACATTTTGGCAGCTGTATTTATTTACGGACAAAATGGACTTGGAGGAAAATTTGGTTTTTCATGATATGGGCCTTTTAATACATCAGCATATTTTATTATTTGCTTTTAACATGACTGAAATATTTGTTATTATTATTTAAACATATTTTATAAATGTTTCTCTTTCTGTCCCTCAGTAATGTGCTGGAGGAGATCCCATCATCATGGCCAGGTTTTATTGCTTATCTGGAGCAGGAAGGCAGCAGCTTACAGGAGCCTCTGAGAAGGAATGTGAGGTCAGTGTTATGCTTCTTGCCAAAATTGCTGAGAAGAGATACTGCTTTTCTGTGGCCTCCTTAGCGCCCCTCTGTGGCCTCCAGTTTGAGAACCACTGCTTTAGGCATTTCCAGCCTTTATTTAGTGTGACACTACAGGTGAATGGGGGTCTTTTTTTAAACTATAGATAAAACAATTAATTTTGGCCGGTTGATCACTCATTTTTTTACACATATTTTTATTGAAAAAAAAAACACCTTTAAATATGCAAATGAGATGGTGACAATTAAAACATTTCATCATGAAGACTGGCATCAGAGAGAGGATTTTCCACCACAAATTATTCTTATTACAGTTTGATAGATTTTATAGATGCACTTTATCCAAAAAGCTGAAAAATGGTAGGTGGGATCAGAAATAAATCAGAAATCATTTCTGCCTGTGGTGTCTCGCTTTAACTTTCAGGATGTGTTGCCAGATTGGTGTTCTATTGTGTTGTGTTTAATCAAAATATTGTGTGTGACAGGTGCCACCTAAAGAGAAACAGGAGAAAAGTGAGAGGGAAGTATGGCAGATGGAACGAGAGAGAAAAGACGTAAAGTGAAATGCAAAAAGTGAAGCAGAACTCGAGATCTCTCCATTTCTCTCCCAGCGTTCTCTCCGTTCCTCGCCTTCCCCGCCCGTGTGCACTCAGCAGTAATGTGCTGAACTGAAACACAGTGAAGACGATGAAGAGTGCACTGAGCAGCAGCCCTGCAGACCCCACAAGCTTCAGTGAGTGGAAACACTGATTAGTGATACTGATCAGCCTCCACAGCCAGTTTTACACAGTGCTTAAAGCAGACAGAGGAGAAGGGACAGCAGTCATGCTGTTGTGTCTGCGAGCCAGAGATGAACAGCTCTTGACGGTTGTGTTTGTGTGTTTTGCAGGTTCTCACAGTTACATAAAGGCTTTGGGGAGTGTATGACCTGAGGGGATCGGGTGCAGTTCCAGGAGAAGCTCACCCTGAAGACATCCTGAGTCCTCTCACACAGTTACAGAATAAAAACAATAAAATGAATGAAATATTTATGCAGCTTTTCCAAGGTCACTGGATTTTAGGTACTAAACTGAACTACAGAAATCGGGGACCAAAATTGGTGGCCATGACTTTAGCAGACGAATGAATAACGTTTAGCTTTGTTTCCTTAAACCTCTACAAAGCAATGTATGATCAACGCAGATCCTCTGAATCAGCCTGATATTCTGAGTTGACCTTATACGAACTAAACTGTACCACCATTGCTAATGATTCTTCTAACCCGGATCTTTATTCTGGTGTACTTTGGGCACCATTTGACAGCGACTTCTAGACAGACAGACAGGCAAATGGATAGATAGAACACTAACAAGCTGGGCGGGACGATGGTGAACAGACAACAACCTCCGGGTCAAGCTGGGCTTAAGAAGTGATCTGATAAGGGACAGGTGTGATAGATAATGGAAGAAACCAAACATTTAATGCATTTAATGTTGCAGTTACAATACTGGAAAAAACCTCAATTCTATTAATATTTTCCCAAATCTTTCATCTCTAACACATGGGTTATATGGATTGTGTGTGTGTCTGGTTATCACTTTATCTGTTTCTCAGAGCTTCAAAGAAGCAGCCTGAAGGCTCAAATATAGTGTACCGCATGTTAGCATATAACACACACACATTGTGTGTGTGTGTATGTGTGGCTAAGATTGTGAGAGATTGAGAGCAACAGCAGCTGCAAGAGATCTGATCACACACACTAATCAGTTTCCGTCTCAGTGCTGCATCTCCTGCTAGTGCTGCAGAAGCTCAGGAGGAAATCTTCTGCTTAATTCATTTTTCCTTATTTTCATCTTTTTTTCATCTTCCTCTTTTGTCTCTCCTCCTTGGTTCCTCCTGCAGGTTCTGAGGAAGTTCTCGTGTCTCTGGACTGAGAGAAGATGCTTTTAGTCACCCAGAAACATTTAGCTCAGGCTTTTCACTTCCTGGTCTCTGTGCTTCTCTTTCCCATTGTGATCTTTTAGTGTGTTCTGGTTTGTGATTAGGTTATCAACAACTGTTTAGTTTGTTCTGGTTTGTCATAGTGATTGTTTAGTTCAGTGATTGTTAGTTTGGTCTGGTTTGTCAGTAAGTCATCGTTGATTGTTTAGTTCAGTGATTGTTTAGTTTGGCCTGGTTTGTCAGTAAGTCATCACTAGTTGTTTAGTTCAGTGATTGTTTAGGTTGGTCTGGGGTGTCAGTAAGTCATTGGTGATCATTTAGTTCAGTGGTCGTTTAGTTTGGTCTGGTTAATTACATGTACAGTAAGGAGGACTCCAGGGATCAGGGGTCATGCTGGAAATGAGCCCACACCTTCACACTAACTCCGCCCATTTTGGGTCTCCACCAATCAGCAGCAGCTCAGAGAAACAAGACCCTGCCTGAATCTGAAGAGACAAACCTGTCAGAGCCTGAGAGAAGATGAAGAGTACCTACACACACAGACACACACACACACACACTCAAATACACACAGACACACACACTCTCACACAGCACAGCTTACAGTCTGTAAGCCAATTGGGTGGGGCTAAAATGTTATTTGCAGAATGGGTGGAGCTAAACTTTTATAGAATGAATGGGCGGAGCTAAATTGCTTTACTCAGAATGGGTGGGACTAAACTTCTCTTGAGTGAATGGGCAGGGCTAAACTGCCATATAAGGACCGTATGGACTGTGGGGGAGCCATATGCTGTGAAAATATGTTTTACAAGGACACCCGAGAAAAACGAGGCCCTTTAAGGCACCAAAGAGTGTGAACATATGGTGTGTTTCTGTCTGACATTAGCAGCCACTAAATCACATTATTCATGCTTTGCAGGAACACGCAAAGCTGCACAAATACAAGAAGTGTCAAAATAGTACCACACTCTGGCGACGCTATGCTGGTGAACCACACGACACACATTTCTGTTTTTCACTCTTCAGAGGAAGCAGCTCACTTCCCCACTGCAGTTTCTCTGAGTTTCTCTGCAAACATGCCACCCCTCCACCATCCACTACCCTATCTGTACAGTATTTATTTACAGGTTATCTGTAAAGGGCCTACATTAGATAGTTTTCCTTTTATTATACTGTTTACACTTTCCCAGAGGCCGCATTCATAAGGTTACATTACACCTACATAAGCCCTCACTGACACTTTTTCTAACAAGTGGCACCGTTTTTTCTCCTCAGAAACTGACGTTTGTTGGAATAAGACTTTATTAATGTTTATGTGGGTTTATGTCATTTGTCACTAAAGGCTTATGTGGCTTCATGACTGCCGTCTAGAGTCCAGATATATGTGTCGAAACTCAGCAGGAACCAACTGTTCACACTGGGGCGGAATATTATATTATTGGGGTGGAATATTATATTATATTATATTACTTTATATTAATATTACTATTTTTATTATTATTATTATTACTGGGTGAAATGTGCAAGTTATAATGTGCAAATCTTCTGGTGTATTATTAATGTTACATTGTGTGCCTGTCCGTATATATATGTATGTATGTATGTTTATATCTCCACAGTGTTCTTACCAATATTTATATATCCACTCTGTACATATATACATACATATACTCTGTGTACGTACATATATTTATCTACATTTACATATACATATACATATAAAGACATTTAGATTTTTAAATACACTCATTCATATTTATATTTCTAGATTGTTTGTTTAGTGTACTTTTTTACTGTACTGTTAGTATATTTTTTATTCTATTGTTTTTAATTTTTTGCTGCTTTTATCTTGTACTGTCCAATTTCTGCCGTGACAATGCAAATTTCCCTACTTGTGTGACTAATAAAGGATTATCTTATCTTATCTCTTACATTCGGACATTCTTGGATTTCTCAGATGTTAGTTTTAGTCAGGTAATAATTAGGTTATTATTTTGTTCATGTCATTGACTAAACTGCTGTAGACTGGATGGGTGGGGCTAACCTTCTGTAGGCTTTTAATGTTTAGGTAGGTTTATGTCATTTGTCTCCAAAGGCTTATGTGGCCTCATGACTGCTGTCTAGAGTCTAGAACCAACTTTTCACGCCACATTCAGACATTCTCGGATTTCTCAGATTTTCTGTTTTGAATGGGTAATAATTAGGTTATTAAAATTTTGTTCATTTCATTGTCGCTTGCTAAAGACACATGGCAACGAGATCATTTCCCCACTGCAGCCTGATCCCTTTTATACCACCCATCAAACTCTATAACACCTCCCCATCACACACCCGCCCATCAAACTCTATAACATCAGACTCTATAACACCTCCTTCATCACACACCCCCATCAGACTATATTTCCACACCATCAGACTCTATAACTCCTCACCCATCACACTCCCCCATCAGACTCTATAACTCCTCCCCATCATCCACCCATCAGACTCTATGTCTCCTCCCCATCACAGACCCCCATCAAACTCTATAACTCCTCCCCCATCACACACTCACCCATCAAACTCTATAACTCCTCCACCATCAGACTATAACACCTCCCCCATCACACAGCCCCATCAGACTATATTTCCATGCCATCAAACTCTATAACTCCTCCCCCATCACACACACACCCATCAAACTCTATAACTCCTCCCCATCACAAACCCCCATCAAACTCTATATCTCCTCCCCCATCACACACCTACCCATCAAACTCTATAACACCTCCCCGTCACACACCCCCATCAGACTCTATATCTCCTTCCCCATCAGACTCTATAACTCCTCACCCATCACACTCCCCCATCAGACTCTATATCTCCTCCCCATCACAGACCCCCATCATACTCTATAACTCCACACCATCATCCACCCATCAGACTCTATAACTCCTCCCTCTGTCACATACCCACCCATGAGACTATAACTTCTCCCCCACCACCCACCCACCAGTCAGACTCTATAACTCCTCTCCCATTGCCATCAGACTCGATAACTCCTCCCTCTGTCACACACCTACCCATCAGACTCTATAACCCCTCCCCATCACAGACCCCTATCAGACTCTATTACTCCTCCCTCTGTCACACACACACCTCCATCAGACTCTGTAACTCCTCCCTCTGTCACCCACCCACCAATCAGACTCTATAACTCCTCCCCCACTGCCATCAGACTCTATAACTCCCCTATCACACACCCCCATCGGACTATAAATCCTCCCCTGTTACCCATCAGACTCTATAGCTCCTCCCCCTGTCACCCACCCACCTATCAGACTCTATAACTCCTTCGCTTGTCACACACACCCACACAATAATCTGTACAATAAACTACTAAGAGAGTTTCTAGAGAGTTTTATTTTATTTTGACTTTACTTTAAGTTTATATTTTATTCTGTTCTTGTCTCTGTGTGTCTGTGCAGTCATAACAAAAGCAATTTCCTCTGGGATCAATAAAGTTTTCTGATTCTGATTCTGATTCTGAAGACAGTGTGGATCTCTGCCCCTCTATAGCTCCTTACAGGGTTAGTGACAAAATAAGAGTGGATTAATGCCTGCCAGGTTCGGTTCTGTCCAAACGAATGCTGGTCACACTGTTAGTGCTGCTCATGAGGACACACAACTCCTGGTTCCATGTTAATTATGTCAGTGAGATTAAAATGCAACAATGTTTCATTTTCCACTTTGATCTGGACCAAGAGAATCAAACTGCAGGTATAATGAAACAATTTATGGTCATTATGATCATTAAAGGAAATGTAAGTTAAAGCAATCAATGGACTAAATGAAACAGAGGATTACATACAGTCATGTGCAAAAATTTGTGCATCCCTGGTGAAATGGTGTTTTGTTGATGTTCGGAGTGAAAATAAATCACACACTCTCTACAGAGACACACATCCCTGCACCCTTTAATATATATCTACTGTTTACCTGCTGAATTCAACATTTTGGGAAAAATAAAACATAAAATGTGGCCTTTTTACATTTTATGCTTTATTTTTTCCAGCATGTTAAAAATAAATTATAATTCTGCACCAAAAATTTATATTTAGGTTCTCAGTGTTTGCATACAGCTATTAGCTAAAATGCTAAATTAAACAAATTGGCTTACAGTTCCCTTTTTAAAACTAGTAACAGTAAATGCCTGGTGGGGGTGCTGAATGGAACCAGACATCTCCAACACAAATCCAGCCGTTTTATTCACTATCAACTCCCATATCTCTGAGTGTTTATATGGATGTTGATGATGGTAAAATAGTGGCAAATATGAACTAAATCAGTTTTCTTTGGAGACTGTTTTGCCTCACAACGCCCTACATGTATCCTTCCACCACCTCATCCAGACCTTCATTAAGATGGATCAGATTTGTGGACATGGTTTAAGACACAGTATGACTTACTGTGAGCTGTAAAAATGAACTGAACGTCTTCATTAAGGTGGATCAGAATTGTGAATGTGGTTTAGGACACAGTATGACTTACAATGAGCTGTAAAAAATGAACTGAACTTCAGCGCTACAGGTGGCTGTTTCTGACGACACCAGGGCTGCTGTACGCGAAGCAGGACTGATCTGGGATCAGATTCCTCTGTATTTATGACGTCACCGTAACTGACCAGATTAGCGCTCCTGCTCCTGAGGTGGTTTGTGAAAACAGACCCTGTTGTGTAAAAAGGGGCTGCAGGGTTCGACTACATGCTGTAGTTTAGTTCATTTTTACAGCTCACAGTAAGTCATACTGTGCCATAAACTATGTCCACAAGTCTGATCCACCTTAATGAAGATCTGGATGAGGTTTGAGGGCCCAGAGACGTTTTGGAGATGAAAAGATTTGGGTGACTATTTACTTCTAGTGATAGCGCCGTTAGCCTCATAGATCCAGCTCTGAACTAAAGGAGCACAGGTTTCCCTGTGAACAATTTAGGTGCGTCTCCAAGTCTCTTTATCAGAAAGACGTGTCTGAACTGTCCTCAAGGGTGCTGCTAATGCAGTGCGGAAACAGTGAGCTGATAAAACATCTCAGTTAAGTTCTTTAAAAGAACGTGGAACAGGAAGAGGAAGTCTGTGACACACTCTGTCTCTTTCTCTCTCCCTCTCTCTCTCTGTCTCTATCTTTATATTCTCCCCTTTAAAAGTGTGTGGGCCGAGGGACATGAGGCATGAGCGAGAGTTTGAGCTGCTGTGTCTGAATGGAGTACTTTATTACTCAGCCTGAGGTAAAAACTTGCTCTGAAGCTCCTAACAGTGTTTTTATATCAAGACTGAGCTGCTGGAGTCCCACCTGAGCTGGAGGCTGCACTTTTGTTTAGGTTAATATACATTTTTTTACAGCCTCTGTTCTGGAGAGGGAACTCAGGTGGGCATTTTCCGGAAGGGTAGTCTTCAGTGTTTGAACAGCATCAGTGCCTTTCAAGTTTCACTTGTGAAAACAATGCAGAAAGCCTGAGGATGACGATGCTGTTACCAATCCGTTTCTTGTTTGCTCCTTGCAGTTATGCAGCTGAAACTTCAGCAGAGGTGCACTCAATAGGAGCTGCTCGGCTGGAGGATCATGCCACGTAAGTGCCACTCTTTTTAAGTGCCAGTTTTCACTAAGTGCTGCTGCGGGTTCCTTTTTGGGCCGCTACTCGACCTTCATCTGCAGGGAAGGTACCCCAAAGTGTTCCTTGAGCCCCTGGAGAACCGTTCTAGGTGTCAAAAACAGTCTTGGTTCATAATATTCTTGACCATTTTCCAGCCTCACTGTATCCTTTTGAGTTAAACAGGTTTTTTTAGTTACTGGGCCTTTCAGTATCACCGCTGTCTTTCAGTGAGAAGGTCCGGGATTCGATTCTTTACTATTTGGATTTTAACACAGTCCAAAGACCTGCACGTCAGGCGGACTGGAGATGCTAAATTGCCCCTAGGTGTGTGTGTGTGTGCCCTGTGATGGACTGACGACCTGTCTGGACTGTTTCTTTGCCATTTGCATTATCCTGGGAGTCCAGGACAGGGTCCAGAACACCCCACACCCCCCCGCAAGAAAATGGAAGAATAATTTGAAAAGCTGCCCTTTACACTGTGTCAGAATTTCATGAGGAAGGATCAACAGAAAAGATTAAAAATGACTTATAATGAAATAGTTTAACATTTTTACAATGGAAGTCAATTATAATGGGATCTATCCCATTATAATTTAAAAATGTTTTTCTGCCTTCTAAAAAAATTTTTTCCCCCCAAAAGTGACGACTGCTCTGTATCGTGCATTGTTAAAAAAAATAAATAACCAGTCCAGGTTGAAACACTCCTTGTAACTTTAGTATGAGTAAGCGGGGCTATACTGCTGTATGCTGGATAGGAAGATATATGGATTTTTGTGACATCATGGAAATAATGAATTAAAAGTGGGCTGTTTTTGCAGCCTTGTTTCCAAGTACTGTATGGACTGGGGATTGAACGATACATTTTCAAACTTTACGTGTGGAGTGGAGTAAACCCTTAAAAAATGATAAAACTTCTGATTTTTTCCTGTGATATGGGCTGTTTAAACTTGAGAAAGGTTCTTCACACTTGTTTACTAAAATGGTTCTTTTATAAGACAACAACTGAAGGCTTTTCAAGGGAACCTTTAGGGAAAGTGGTTTTTCAATGGCACGGTGGGAAAACCCCTTTCTAGCATCCTCATGAGAAAGAGCGCTCAAGGGTGTATTCTGGGCCCTTTCTGGAAATCTTGGAAATTTTTTTTTTTTTTTCATCATTTACTTTGTTGCATTTAATTGTCAACTTGTAAATGTATTCAGATTTAATAACCTGCTGCTCATCATTGTAGATGTTTTTAAAACTGTAGCCAAAAAACAAGGTGCATCTATTATGCAGGCTGAGGTGAAGGCCCATGCAGAAGTGGTTAGAAAGGCAGATTCAGGCTCATCTTGCCTCTCTGACACCAGTCTGGTTTGTAGATTGTCAGATTGAGTAAAACTCACTTCCTTTGCACTGTGGGTTGCTTTTCCGTTGTTTCAGATTAAATACCTGTACATTCAAATCAAAACTACGTAAACTTTAAGCCAAACTGCTGCGGTTTATGTTCTGCTGACCCTGAAAAACATGAATATAAAGACAAATCAGGTCACTTACGTATGTGCAGTAATTAAAGGACCAGTTTAGCGAAAATCAAATTTGCAGATTTTTCCCCTGAGCCCAGAAGTAGTCAAACAGCCGAGACCTGCTTGGAGTCCGAATTTTGTTTTTTAGTTTAGAATTGCAGCTGTGAGACATCAACAAACTCACAAACACCTGGAAGTCAATAGCCACCCAAATCTTTTCTGTAAACACATTCCCAAAACTTCTCTGGGCCGTCAAACCTCATCCAGATCTTCAATAAGGTGGATAAGACTTGTGGACGTAGTTTGGGACACAGTATTACTTACCGTGAGCTGTAAAAATGAACTTCAACACTACAGGTGGTCGATTCAGACAACAACAGTGCTGCTGTTCACAAAGCAGTGAGTCCTGAACCATGTACACATGTCTAATACACCTTAATGAAGATCTGCATGAGGTTTGAGGGTCCAGAGAAGTTTTGGTGATGGGTTTACAGAAAAGATTTGGGTGATTAGTTTTACCGACATTAACCTAGTAGCAAAGAAGCAAAATTTGGAGGGTTTTATATATATATATATGTATATATATATATATATATATATATATATATGTGTGTGTGTGTGTGTGTGTGTGTGTGT
>JBBPCZ010003653.1:0-15636 GCA_037974445.1 Brycinus macrolepidotus
TGTGTGTGTGTGTGTGTGTGTGTGTGTGTGTGTGTGTGTGTGTGTGTGTGTGTGTGTGTGTGTGTGTGTGTTCATTCTGTAGAGGCCCATGGATGACCAGCTGTCCCAGGGCAGTGAGAGCCCCACTCTGGAGACGTGTCTGGATGAGACTGATGGAGACATTGTTAATGTCAGTGGTGCTGTGAGGTGTGTGGTGTATATCAGTGTGAGGACAATGGCAGTTAATATCAGATCTGCTTTATTCATTCCAGCATAAAAAACTATATTCACCAAAGGGGGTGCAAGTCTCTGATTGATCATGAAATTTCAAATTGCACCACAATTCAATTTATTTATTTTGGTATGATTCAGAATTACAAATTTTACACCAAATGCACAAATAGTGGAATGTAGGCCATAAAACAGTATACCAGAATTTTTAAAAAGTGTTTTGATTGAGAATTTAGTTTTAGCCCCTGAAAAATGAGCACACACTAAAAAAAATATCTGACATTATGACATTCCAAAATCAGTGCATTTCACACTTCAGTAGGGAGTCCCGACACAGAGCAGTTTACCGTATGACAGAAACCCACTTGTTTGGTTGCTGTTTATATTCATAGTCTGTGAGAAAAAACATCGCTCTATACATTCTGGAGGTCTTAGATTCCTCACTAAGTTCATCCCACTCATTCAAGTTGAAATGTGATTGGCTGATTCCACTTCTATGCTATGTTGGTGGGTAATTTGATGCATCAGGACCCTAAACCAATGCCTGAAAGCCTATCAAATGGGAGAGCCCACTTGGCTACATCTAGATAGCATGAAGAAAACAATCTGATTGGATTATTTTCCATTGGCCATTTTAAGAATTTAACCTTATAGTTTCCAAACAACAAGTAACACTGATCGCAGTACTGCAGTAAGTGCAGAGTTCAAACACAGTCAGGATTCTGCTGAATAAAAATGAACCATAAATTATAGATGTGTAGTTTTGTAGTTTCCAGAAATCATTGAGTTTTCTCTGAAGGCCTTGAGGGCCCTAAGGGGTTCCCTCTGGCAAAACATTCCAGAGAAGAGCTTAAGAAGAGATTTAAAAATTAAAAGCAAAGGTTCTTCTCCTATAAACGCACAAATTGCTAACAGTCCTTTCACAGTCTGCGTGATTTCCTTTCAGAAATGGTCCTCTTTCTATACTTGTCTTCGCACTGTTTCTTTTAGCTGGTGTTGAAGCGGTGCTTTGGTATGTCTTTATCCTTGTAGTACTGCTGAACTGGAGGAAATCAGTGAGCTGGATGGGGCGCAGGGCTACAGCAGCACCACCCTGAGCTCACAGCCCACCTTGCCCCTGGAGGTGGAGCCACAGGCCCACCGACGCCAGCGTCGCTCCAGAACTGCCAGCGAGCTCCTCGCCGACAGGTAGGACCTGTGGCCCGAACACACCTGCGGGCCGATCCTCTGAGCACCTCTGTAGCACGACTGATCTGAAACGTTTTACAGTCTTCCCATCTATTTAACGATGACTACAGGGGCATGATTTAGAAAACATTAACATCAACAAAAGTAATCCCCTACTGTCAATTAATAGGGTTCAGAAATGATTCTCACTCAAGAACATTTCGTTCTACAGTTTGCTTTGAAAGACTTTTTCTTGGCAGAAATAAAACCTCCAGCACTCTCTCTCAAGCTCATTGAATTAGAGTAGCGGACACACTTAATGCTTTTTGAAAAAATGGAAGAAAAAAAACAAAAAACTAAAAACTGCTAACGAAGGAGAATGTTGAAAGTTCCTGGCTTCGTGAATGTCGTAACGGAGTAGTTCAGTAAAAAATCAAATTCACACGGTGTTCCTCCCATCCCAGGCGCAGTCAAACATGTTTTTAGTCTCCAGATAGTGCTCCTTTAGTTTAGAACTTCAGCTGTGAGGATGACGCTGCCAATATTTACATTTACAGCATTTAGCAGACGCTCTTACCCAGACTGACTTACATCTGTGCTTTGTAGACCACAAGAAAACATGTCTCTCATACTAGTGAGCCTAGACTTGAAATTAAGAGCTGCTAGAAGACTAAGATTCTACCAGAAATTAAAGGGTCCTGTCTGATCACAGACAGAAGTAAGTTGCTTTTTTTGTGTGTGTAAAGTTTGTTTTAGTTGTCAGTTTATGACATGAACATTTAGTTGTTTTCCTTAGTGCTCAGTGGGCCTTCAGAAGCCATTTAAAGACAGTGAGTGGTCTCATTTCTGACCGCCAAGTTCATTCCGCCACTTCGCTGCCAAAGCTGAGAAAAGTCTTTTGAGAAAGGGTGGGTCAAGTTGGGCTGTGCTTGATGCTCTAAGAGGATGAGCTGAGGGCTGTGTACTGATCAGTAAGATGAACCTGGACCATTTTTGTCTTTGTAGGCAAGTGTTAAGAGTTTTAAATCCAATGTGAGCAGCTACAAGAAGCTAGTGGAAGTGGTGTTTGAGAATTTTGGTGTACTGGAGACCAGACATTCTGCTGCATTCTAGATCATCTGTAGGAGATCTGGTGGTCTTCAGAGGAAGGCCAGCCAGGAGCAAGTTACAGTGCAGTCTAGAGATGACAAGTGACTGGACAAGTATCTGAGTGACGTCAGTAGTGAGGACTGGAGGAATTCTCCTGATGTTAGAAAGAAGGTATCTTCAAGTTCAGGAGAGATTTTTAATGTGAGATGAAAATGAGTGCTCTTCATCCAAGAGAATGCCTAGATGTAGAGCATTTCCAAAAGTGATGATCAGGTCAGGTCATGGAGATGTATCCCCTGAGATGTACAGGAGCTCTGTTTTGCCGAGATTTAGCCTCAGGTGATGCGCTGTCATCCAGACGGAAATGTTATTCAGACGTGCAGGATATGGTCAGAAGTGTGGGTGATGGGATTGGATAAAGTGGTGATGTGGTGGGGTTGCAGGAGGTCAGGAGATAACATCATCTGTGGGTAAAGCAGGTAAGTGGAAGGTGGTCAGTAGGTTGAGAGAAAGGGGTGATGACTGCAGGGAAGGATCATCTGATCTTGTCGATTTTTTCATCAAAGAAGGTGGCAAAGTCCTCTGAGAAGATGGAGGAAGGTGCTGGAGGTTTGAGGAGTGAAGAAAATGTGGCAGAGAGTTTGCGAGGGTTGGATGCAGATTCTTCTAGCTTGGCTTTGAAGAAAGAAGACTTGGCAGCAGATATCTCAGTTGTGAAATTCGATAGAAGAGAACAACATGAGAGGAGATCAGAGTTAAGTGAGAGGAGATCAGTGTGATTTCCTCAGTTTTCTTTCCACTGCTCTCAGTTCACTTTGGTTGTTGCAGAGTACGTCAGATAGCCATGGTGAAGCATATGAGCTGTGTGTCACCCTAGAAGACAATGGACTAAGTTGGATAAATGAAGAGTTGCGAGAGGAGAGTAGGGAGTCGGTACCCATTTCCACCGCTGAAGGACAGGAGGGAGATGTTCCAGGAGGAGTCAAGGATGACAGGGTGGCAGAGGAAAGAGCAGGTGGAGAAAGGGAGTAAAGGTTGCAACGAGAAATTGAAGAGATGCTGGTGGAGTGGTTGGAGAAGGTCTGGAGAGAGAAGGTGAATGACAAACAATGATGGATAGAGAGATGGAGAGAGGTAGCCAAAAGGTTAAGTGCAGGAGTGACTCTGGTGAAGACAAGATCATTTCCCACGTTATGGGTTGGAGGAGACTTGTTGAGAAAGAAAGCAAAAGATGCTCAAGGATGCCGCAGGTATGTAGCTTATCATTTGGGAGGTTGAAGTCACCAAAAAAAATGAGTGGAGAGTCGTCATCTGGGGATGAACTGAGGTCCAGTTCTTAAATGAGTGTTCCTACTGCCTCGGGGGGACGATAAACAACAATGACGTGGAGTCCAGTGGGATGAGTTAAAGTGACACAATGGATTCAAAAGACGAAATATTGAGGTGTGAACAGGAGAGAGGTGTGAAGCGCCAGTTGTGGGAGAGAAGCAGTCCTGTATACCCTCCTCTTCCAGTCTTGCGAGGGGAGTGCCAGAAGGCAAATGGAGAGGCGAGAGCTGCTAGTGTTGTCGAATTCTCTGGTGTAATCGATGTTTCAGTGAGAGCCAAGAAGTGGAATGAGTGAAAAGATGCCAGACCAGAGATGAAGTCCGTCTTTCGTACAGAATATTGACAGATCCATAGTCCACTCTGAATCAAAGTTAGAGAATGGATGGACAGAGAAGGATACAAATCGTTATTGGGATTACTGCCCCTCTGATGAGGAGTATGTCTAGGATGGTGGGATGTGTGTACAGCTATTGGAAAAATGCACATGTTAACAAAAACAGGCAGAAACACAAAGAGCAATGTTTGTTCCTAGTTTAGTTAGAAAGAATATGAACACAAGAGAACACAAGTGCAGGGTTAGCTAAAGTGCAAATGTTAGCAGAGTGCGTGGCTCTCCATATAGTTCCTGCTGGACTCGCCAACAATTCACAGCCAGTCAACTCAGACCAGACAGACTTAGACAAACCTCAGAACTCAACCAAATAGCCTGAATCGCATCTGTAAGAATACAGCAGCAAAACTTCTCTCAACCCACTCAAACCACATCCAACTCTTCATTGAGATGAAGCAGACTTGTGGATGTGGTTTAGGACACAGAATGACTTACTGACTGTTTGATGGAAGAATGGGCAAAAGTTCAGACACCTGATTGGCTCCAATCAAGAAAAGGAAAATAGTGAAAATTTGATTTTTTTTTTTGTTTTGTTGCCAAACTGTCACTTTAACTGTCTTCTGCGTTCTGTTTCAGGCCATACTGCATCGATGAGCTGGTGCAGAGTCGGGATTTCTACAACACTCAGAATCGGCTGCTCAAACTCCTCTTCGCTCTTTACAACGTCCTGGCTGCGCACTCGGAGCTGGTGTGTTATTTCATCATCGTGCTCAACAATGTGGTGACTGCCTCAGTCATCTCTCTGGCCCTGCCCATCCTGATCTTCCTGTGGGCCATGCTGGCCGTGCCTCGGCCTTCCAAGGGCTTCTGGATGACTGCCATTGTTTACACAGAGGTGGGGGCAGATGGAGGCAGGATTATACTCTATTGTGCTGAGCTGTAAACAGACGTGTAGATCCAGAAAATGCTTATCAGCACTATCTGCAGAGTCAACAAACACAGATTGTGCTGTTTTCTGTTTTCGTGTTCAATTTAAAACAAGCAATATTAATTATTTTTCCCTGTGTTTTACAAAAACGAGGGTCAAGAAGAAACTTTTTGCAGTCTTTGTGAAGGGTTATATGATTGAGTTTAGCTTTTGGTCTTTGGTTATGGGTGAAACTGTCCACTCATTCTATATATAGTGGACGACTACCTAAAAAAATCAGGTTCAGGGCCCTGAATAGGTCCATGATGACAAAGGTGGATACTTATGAAGCACTAACCAATGGCAACTGCCCTCTAAGGTTGAGGCTGACACCAGTTTTAGGGATGTAGCACAATATAAAGCCTTTGATAATCATACCATTGACTACCAGTTATTATCATTTCAGTAATCATATTTGATGTATATAAAATAAATAGCTCTACCGTTACAGTCTGTCTGCAAAGCATGCACCAGGACTATGTGAATAGTTAGCAATACTGATACTATTGATCATGTCTTTATTTTATTGTGGTTGTTTTTGATCAGAAATATATCTGAGGTATAATACAAATAGAATGAACAATACATCCGTATAAAAGCTGTGGTGAAACATTTTAGCATATTTTAACTGAAATACTGAAAACTGTTTTTTTGTGACTCAGATCAGTAAATTTCATTGCATCCCATTCCTTCTCACATTGCTTCTTTCACATGGACAAGCCGAGGCCAGCTGCAGAGCTGCTGTAGCTTTTGGCTTTTGCTTTGGATGCTGTTTATGGAAGGAAGAATGCTTTAGGCTAACATTTCTATGGGGCTGAAAACGACTCTTTCTCAGCGGGGATCATCTTCCAAAGACCTAATGTGAGTCTGGCCTGCTCTTCTCTCTCTAAGGTTATGGTCGTGGTCAAGTACTTGTTCCAGTTTGGCTTCTTCCCCTGGAACAGTGAATACGAGACCACACTGAATGAGAATAAGCCTTTCTTCCCTCCGCGGATCCTCGGCCTGGAGAAAACTGATAACTACATCCGCTACGACCTGCTGCAGCTGCTGGCACTGTTCTTCCACCGCTCACTGCTCCAGGTATCACGGATATTAACTGAGGGGCCAAGCAGAGGAAATGGCATGGTCATGGTTTTTCTCATGGAGGTCTTTGATGTCATTTGGCCATACTGGCGTATTTAATTCAGCGATAATAGCTCAAGTAGAAGTGAAAGCAGTCTAGCAAGAAAAACACCTTAAACTGAAGATTAGATGGCTTTATCCTCTCTCTTTTTAATTTTGTTTACACTATTTGTTAATTTCATAATGAATGCACCAATATGAATGGTCCAGAAATATTTTATTGCCAGATTATACACCTCTTTATGTTAGACAGTAACATGTTGTGGCCTTAATGTACGTGGGGGCAACAGCATGTTATGTACATGGAGGCAAGAAAGTTAATGGGGGATTTCACTGTTCTTTCAAAATGTCATAATTAATACATTAATATATAAACTAAGTTGTTTAGAGTGGGTTTGGGGTGAAATGCTCTGTTTTAGAGAAACTTGTTAAGCCAGTCGTTCACAGTGGTGGTGAATGGAACCGGATGTTCCAGAGGAGTTCAGTGCCCCTGAAAGCTCTCTCACGGAATGTTATTGCATGAAATGATTATAGTTGCACTGTCTGATGGCTAAGATATTGTTTAGGCCTAAAACGTACATTTTAAATCCAACCACTTCGTGTTGGAGGGATACAGGAGGGCACTGTGAGGCAAAATAGACCCCAAAGAAAACTGATTTAGTTCAGGTTTGCCACTATTTTACCGTCATCAGCATTCCATAAAAACACTCCGAAGACATGTGTAGCTTCACTGGGGGAGAGTAAATAAAATGGCTATATTTGTGTTGGGGACATCAAGACGCCTGGTTCCATTCACCACCACTGTAAAGAAATAAGAGACAGATTTTGTTCCAGGCCCTGTCCTCTACAATAAATAATGTTTTCTTCCAGCAGAAATGATACGTTCCGTGTGTTTTGGTGTTTTGTTTCTGTTCTTCTCAGCGCTATGGGCTATGGGATCAGGAGGGCCCGATGGAGGAGAAGGACAGTCCCTCACCAGAGCAAGAGAAGAAGAAGGAGGAGGAGGAAGAGCAGATGGTCCCTGTTCTCTCTGAGCTGGATGACAAAAGCCAAGAGCCTGACCAGGAGAGCCAAACACACACAAACACCCAGACTGACCCTGATCAGATCCAGAGTGCGGAGATAACTCCTGAACCGCTCAGTCCACACAAGGATGAAGGCAAGAGGAAGGGCGGCTTGCTGCGTTTCCGCAAGAAAAAATCATCAAATAAAGGTTTGTGTATTAAAGGGGAACGGGTTGTGCTGCTTAATCCAATAAATTGCTGGTCTGTTATTCAATTATTAATCTTAATCATCCAGTCACTACAACAGTTTATTCAGTAAGTACTATGAAACTAATATGCAAATACCAGTCAGTTTCTCAAAATAAAGTCCAATACACTAAAGCACCCGTATCATCATATCATAGGGAACCAGATCTCCTTGCTTTTTGTGGTGCATGTGGTATATAAGCACAGTTAAATGTAAAACTCACTCCCGAGTCTAAATATTTCACATAAGTTTTCATATATAAAAATTACACAAGTGTTTTAAGCGGATCTAAAGGAGAAAAATACAAGAAAAATGTAAGATATAGGCCCTTTAAAGTTATGCCTCTTTTGTTATTTGTTGGCTATTATGAGCACAATGCTGTTCTCGTGGGCTCTATGCTCATAAAACATCTGTGCTCATAAAACAGACTCCTGTAAACAATTATGCACAGTCTTATACTTATGGAGCGACTGATTCATAAACAATATAGTTCCATAGCCTGTCTTTACATCCATACAAACCCAAGCATGAAATTACATTAGGCCTACATACAGCCTGCATAAAAGCAACTTAAGAATCGTTTTTTGTTTTTTCTTTCGTTTTGTTCTAGTCAGTTTTGGACTGATATGTTGGCGTTGAAACACAAGAGCAGAAGCATTAAAACAAGGGCTCTGCTTAAAGCAAACCGATTCCATTTCTGAGTCCTGGTCCACATGTCCTTCGAGTTTAAGGTTTAATACTAACGCTGCAGGATATGGACAAAATATCAGTATTGCAGTTTCTGCTGCATATTGCAATGACACAAGATATTAAAGGGCCCATACCACCACTTTTCTGTAATTAAAAAGGCTGAAAGTCTGTAAATATTGTTTCAGATGGTACATTCACTCCCCTCATCCATACAGTCCATGAGGAAAATAAGCTACAAAAACAACCCGTTTTCAAATGATAGTTTTTGTGATGTCACAAAACCAATATCTCCTTAATCTGAGTACCGCAGTTTAGCCCCGCCCATTCATGCACTGATTCTCCAACACCTTTAGTGATTAAAGATTAAAATAATTAGACCTTTGTTTGAATCACATGAAGATCTCGATTCATCAGAACACACAGTAACTCACCTGGAGCTGTGATTGGTCACTCTGTCAGAAACACTGATTGGTTAGAGGCTCATTTGGATATTTCAGCCTTTTTGTGATATCAGTATCACAGAGACCGATACTGTGATAACGATTAACAGATGATATATTTATTGTGCAGCCCTGGTTGATACATAATTTGCAAATCTGTCCTAGACGGCTCGGCAAAGGAGACGAAGAAGAAAAAGGCCAAGGGAAAGCGTGGAGAGGAAGCCAGTAAAAAGCTGAAGGCTTTTGGAGAAAAACTCAAGGGCCTTTTCATCTCCGTGTAAGTGAAACATCTCCCGAGTGCTCAGCGTCTACATGGCTTGACCCAGTTAGAAGACTGCTGCTGCAGCACAGCTCTGATGCATGATGTGAAATAAGGGCATGTTTTTATTGTAGAGCATTCAGATGTGGATACAATATGCATGTTCTCTCTCTCTCTCTCTCTCTCTCTTTCTCTCTCTCTGTCTCTCTCTCATTCTCTCTCTCTCACTCTCTTTCTCTCTCTCTGTCTCTCTCTCATTCTCTCTCTCTCTCTCACTCTCTTTCTCTCTCTCTCTCTGTCTTTCTCTCTTATTCTCTCTCTCATTCTCTCTCTTATTCTCTCTCATTCTCTCATTCTCTCTCTCTCTCTCTCTCTCATTCTCTCTCTCTCATTTTCTCTCTCTCTTTCTCTCATTTTCTCTCTGTCTCTCATTCTCTCTCTCTCATTCTCTCTCTGTCTCATTCTCTCTCTCTCTGTCTCTCTCTCATTCTCTCTCTCTGTGTCTCTCTCTCTGTCTCTCATTCTCTCTCTGTTTCTCATTCTCTTTCTCTCTCTCTGTCTCTCTCTCATTCTCTCTCTCTGTATCTCTCTCTCTCTGTTTCTCTCTCTCTGTTTCTCATTCTCTCTCTCTCTCCCTCTCTATAACTCTGTTTTTTTTCTTTGTCACAGAGTGAGGAACGTCTATAGACCGGCCAACAGATTCTTCAATAATATCCTACATGCGGAGTATCGCGCTGCCACCGATGTGTACGCTCTGATGTTCCTCACTGACGTGGTGGATTTCATCATCATTGTGTTTGGCTTCTGGGCTTTTGGAGTGAGTACCAAGAGCCTTTTTTACAGAGGATGACCAGATTTGCAGTATTTATGCTCTGACTCAAGCAGCATCATTTAAAGTGATGGCCCTCTGCAGCAGGAACCACTGTGTTTGATTAGATAAATGTAATTGGATATAGTGAACTCCTAAACCCTAAAGACCATCAGGAGGTCTACAGTTATCACTAAGTGTAGTTAATATTGAAAAATAAACCTGTAAGGGGTCCCACGGTGGCACAGTGGGTAGCGCTGTTGCCTCACACCTCCAGGGTTGGGGGGTTTGAATCCGGGTCCTGGTCTTGTGTGGGTGGAGTTTCCATGTTCTCCTCGTGGTGGCGTGGGTTTCCTCCGGGGTCTCCGGTTTCTCCCGCAGTCCAAAGACATGCACGTCAGGTGAAATTGGGGATTCTAAATTGACCGTAGGTGTGATTGTGTGAGGGAATGGGGTGTGTGTGTGTGTGTGTGTGTGTGTATGTGTGTGTGCGCCTTGCGGTGGGCTGGCGCCCCGCCCAGGGTGAGTCCCTGCGATGCGCCCGTAGACCCGGGGATAGGCTCCGGGTACCCACGACCCTAGTAAGGATTAAGCAGTTACAGAAAATGAATCAATGAATGAACCGATATAGGTCCACATCCTCCATGTTGCTTCTGTTTTATTTATTTCCCTGTTTTTGTCGCCGAAAACAGTTGTTGTTCATTTTTATACGAACAACAGTAAAGTTAGTTTAGACAGTTTTAACTATTAGGTTGAAGGTGTCTTTAAAGGATCCATATTCTACATTTTCCCTGTTTCATTTTATCACATTTTTGTGGGTTTGTGTTCCCTCACAATTCATCAAAATTCCACTTTCCAACCTCTCTTTATCTTGTAGAATCAAACACTGTTTTTGTTACTATACCTTTAAGATGTAAATGCCCTTTGTTTTCATTGGCTGCTTTTTAATACAGTTCCAAAGATTTGTGAAATTATGCCAAGGTGGACTGAAGCTATTCTGGTGTCTCATTTTGACCCAGAACCGTTTTATGTTGCTTTTTCCTCAAATTTGTCACCTGTCTGTATGTATGTTGTCTTCTGTGACATCACAAAAATAGTCATTTTTACATCAGGGTGTACTCACACTAGGCCCGGTGGGTTTGTACTGTCCCCAAGTACATTTGTGCCCCCTCCCCACTCCCCCTGCTGGCCTGTGCTCACATTGCGCTTAATGTCCCGGACCCTAATGCTCCTACATCATCACATCCCTCACTGCTTTAACCTTCTCGTCTGGTGAGCTGCCGGATTTGTGGTTCGTCCTGTACCTTCAGATACCTAAGCTGCAGTGTTTTCAGCTTCTCATCACATCCTTCAGTGGTTCTTTGGTCCACGAGTGTGAAGATAGTTGCCAAATTTACCAAATATCTCAGTTTTTGCATGTGTCGTGGAAAAAAGAAAAACCAAATTAGATGAGGAATTTCAGTCAGCAGAGAGACCTTTTGAGATTAGAAATCCCCCAAGATCTTCCCCAGGCTTTGTTTGGTTACAGTATATATGCTGTATATAAATAGGGCAGCTGGTGGCTTAGTGATTAGGGAGTTGTACCAGCGATCAGAAAACTGTGGGTTCAAATCCCAGGACTGCTAGTGGCACAACTGAGGTACCCTTGTGCAAGGCACCGTCTCCACACACTGCTCCCCGGGCGCTGTGTTCCTGCCTGCCCGCTGCTTCACTTGGTGAATGGGTTAAAAGCAGAGAACAATTTCATGCTGTTCACACTGTGCTGTAGTGTGTTGACATATGACAAAATTGGACGCTTTACACATTTTATCTCATATATGTAAATGAACCAACACCTTTTGGCAATGAGCCACCCTATCCTAGCACTCTTGATCCTGTCTAGGATGTGACAATACCCATTGGCTCTGCGCCCCTATAGTCCTAGCAGGTATCATCTATCTCCGAGCCATACTTCACACTTTTTCATAGTTTAACAATATCTTATGTTCAGAGCAATTTAGTACATTCTGTGCAGACTTAATGCATTCTTGTGTTCAGTAGTAGCTTGTGGAATATACATAAAGACAATAAATTGTTGTATATAAATTGTTAAACAAACCATTGGTAAATATTATAAAGTATGAAATACTGTTCCCTGTGCTCAAAAATTCTATGTGTCATGTCCAGTTGGTCCAGTATTCTCTCATCAGTCCAAATTTCCAGCAAACACTGCACCTCTGTAGACCAGTTGTCCCTTTGTCTCCATGTTTGTTAAATGGGACAGTCAGGTTTGAGTTGGGTGCTCTACACATTACGCATTTAGTGTGATCACTAACCATGCCTGAGCACAGAACTCTAATGCAGCTGATCCATGCCCAGGCCCACCTTCTCAAGTAGGTCCAGAAACGGTTCAGTGTACCATACCCAGGCCCGGTACGGAGCAATTACACTAGTTAAACAAACTGGACTTTAGGGGTCAAACATGCTCGAGCGCAGTATGTGCGAGAACCCTTAGTTCCTGTACATGGACTGTTGGACTGTTTTGCAACTTTGGACTCTTTTGCAAGTTTATATAGACTGTTTTGCAGATTTAACAGGGCAGTTCAGAGTAACAGGGAGTGCAAAAGAGAGATGAAGAGGAGAGTGCAGGCAGGCTGGAATGCGTGGAGAAGAGTGGCAGGAGTGATTTGACAGACGGGTACCAGAAAGAGCGAAAAGGAAGGGTTACAAGATGATAGTGAGATCAGTTGTGTTATATGTGGCACTGACAAAAAGACAGTCAAGTCAAGTAGGTGTTTGTCATTTCAACCATATACACAGTACACAGTGAAATGAAACAATGTTCCTCTATAACCATGGAGCATCTCAAAGAACAAACACAGAAACAACACAATTTACAAAAACAGAACATTACAAGACTACACAGGTGAGGACAGGACAGGACAGGACAGGACAGGACTACAAGAAAGAGTGCAAAAACACATAAGCAACAGAACAGTCATTTACAGAACAAGACAACATACAAGACTCCAGATTCTTTATTTGTCACATTTACAGTTATACAAGCACAGTGTGTTGTAAAATGTGCCCCTGAAACATCTATGAGACCGTGCAGTGTAGTAACAGTAAATTAAAGAGAAAATTAAAGACTATAATGAAAAATATGTAGAAAAAATATATTCACATAAATGTTACAAGGGTAAACAAGATTGAAATGTGCAAATGTAACAGAATAGAGCATGACTGGAAAGCACAGCGTGCTGGTTTGCTGTTGATGTATATAAAATTAAATAACAGATGGCAGTGCAGTCGACAGGAGCAGAAACAGCACTGGTGTGAGTGAACACAGAATTATGACAAGATACTAGCAGCAGAGTCGTTAAGAGTGCAAAAAAAAAAATGCAAAAGAATGCAAAGATTGAGGCAGACAGCAATAAACAATTGTCCTAAAATAGCAAGTGGCAGCAAGAGAATTAGAAATAATGTACAGTATATAAATAAATGCAGGGTATTTTCAGTGGCAGTTGGGGAGTAAATTCTCTTTGTTTGTGTTTGGTACGGGTGCGAGTGCAGTGTGACTGGGAGAAAGGAAGCAGTTCAGTTCAGAGTGTGTGTGTGTATGTGTATGTGTATGTGTGTGTGTGTGTGTGTGAGAGAGAGAGAGAGAGAGAGAGAGAGAGAGAGATGTACAGTTAGTTATTCAGTTCTGATTTAGGAGTCTGTTGGCCTAGGGAATGAAACTGTTCCCCTTCCTGGTAGTGAACCCTGAATGTTGCGAAACCTTCTGCCAGATGGAAGAAGGGAGAAGAGGGTGTGTGGGGTGTGTGTGGGGTCGTCCACAATGCTGGTGGTTTCGCGGATGCAGTGTGTGGTGTGAATGTCTGCGACAGAAGGTAGAGAGACCCCGATGATCTTGTCAGCTGTCGGAGCGGAGGCAGACGGGAGGTGGCGGAGTCAAAGATGTTAAGATTTGCATCGGGAGTGAAGAGGATGGACAGGATTAGGAATGAGTTTATTAGTGGGACAGCTTAGGTTAGACAGTTCAGAGACAAAGCCAGAGAGGCAAGATTGTGTTGGTTTGTACCTGTGTAGAGGAGGGATGCTGAGTATACTGGGAGAGGGATGATGAGGATGGAGCTGCCAGACAGTAGGAAGAAAGGAAGGCCTACGAGGAGGATTATGGATGTGGTGAGAGGAGAGGTGGTTGGTGTGAAAGGGGACGATACAGAGGACAGGAAGAAATCGAACTAGCACACTGCACTTCTCTATACTCTGTACATTTGCACACTTCAGATCTTGTTTACACTTGTAAGGTTTATTTGAATATATTTTTTCTATATAAGTTGTATTACTTAGTTCTCTCTGTAATTTCTTGTAATGATATTGCACAGGATGTTTAGGGGCTCGTTGTGCTTGTATAACTGTGTATGGACGAAATAAAGAATCTTGAGGGGCAGTTGAGGGGTTTCATTAGGAAGATCGTGATTTAGAAGCAAAATGGCTAAGTGTGGTTTGGTGTGAAAGCCTGGTCTTTCCCAGTTGAACCAAACTTTCAAAATGTTACAAGCAAAACAAATTTATCTCCCAGAGCAACAAAGAGGGCAGCCAGCTTCCAATGTAGGCATAAAACAGATAATTCTTATTAGGGTGATTTCTCATGCCATGACAGCGTAATGGCATACTGTATTGTTATTGGCTGTATTCTTAATACTGTATTGTTATTGGCTCCCTAATGTGTCCCCCGTTTAGTATTTTATAGTATTTTATTTTTAAGTGAAGCATTTGTAAACTTAGATATATTTATAAATATAGAGGTTAACTTGTAATCCCCCATTTTTTTACCCTCACTGCTGATCTGTCTGAGTGCTGATGTTCTGTTGTGTTCCATGTTGCACCGATGGTCCAGGAGTGATTTCTTCTCACTATGTACTTATATGTATATGGCTGGGATGACAATAAAGCTTTACTTACTTACTTACTTACTTAATGAGCAGGGTAGGTGTGCTTCAGCAGGTGTGTTGTGGATAAATAAGTGTGTAACATCTCCGCGCTCCAGAAACACTCGGCGGCAGCAGACATCGCCTCCACTCTGTCTGAGGATCAGGTGCCCGAAGCCTTCCTGGTGATGCTCCTGATCCAGTTCAGCACCATGGTCATCGACCGCGCCCTCTACCTGCGCAAGGCTGTGCTGGGAAAACTCATCTTTCAGGTCATCCTGGTGTTCGGCATCCACCTGTGGATGTTCTTCATCCTGCCTGCAGTCACAGAGAGGTGAGCAGGACGAGGTCATGCTCCGGCTGAGCAGCAAATAACTTATGCATTTGCATTCACTGACACAAGTGAAAAATGCATATAAGTTCAAGGACTGGAAGAGTATGAACAGTGTTTTTTTCTAGTGCTGAATCACATTGCAGGGCCACAAGCTGTTTATGGTCATTTTACTTCAGAATTTATAAGTGTAAATTAGACCAGACTGTGTGTTCCTCATCCTCTTTAATGTCTGTTTCTTCAGTGAATATTTCACTTTAATGTATCTGGATAAAACTTCAGAGGACACTCGCTGGCACTGAGCTTGAAAAAAGAAAAAAAAAATACCAGAGTGACTTTGTTTCCAAAGCTGACATCTCCCCCCTTCATCTTTGCAGGATGTTCAATCAGAACTTTGTGGCCCAGCTCTGGTATTTCGTCAAGTGCATCTACTTCACCCTCTCGGCCTATCAGATCCGCTGTGGCTACCCCACACGCATCCTGGGAAACTTTCTGACCAAGAAGTACAACCACCTCAACCTCTTCCTTTTCCAAGGGTGAGACTTTTCAGAGCCGTATTTTCAAATTACACTACATGGACAAAAATATTGGGACGCCTTACCATTACACCAACAGGGACTTTAATGACATTGCATTCAAACACATAGACTAATATGGAGTTGGTCCCCCTTTGCTGCTATAACAGCTTCCACTCTTCTTGGAAGGCTTTCCACAAGATTTTGGAGT
>JBBPCZ010003682.1:0-15632 GCA_037974445.1 Brycinus macrolepidotus
TTAACCCCAAGTTGCTCCAGGGAGACTGTCCCCTGTAGTTAGGGAATGGAAGTCACTTTGGATAAAAGCATCTGCTAAATGCTGTAAAGGTAGCTTGGTGCTAACATACTACTGGAATACCATAGAGGTGGTAGCAGAAATTACCATTATTATAAGGGTGTGTTTTTGGTATTTGTGGCCTGAACAGGCGGCATAGCACTAAGTCACAGTTCACCACTGATAGAAACCCAAGATATATAAATAATAGTAGTTGTACTTATTGGCCTTTTAATACTGGTTTTGCATTCCCTGTCCTAATTGAAAATTCATGTAGGGCATCTCTACTGCTACCTTTATATTTATAGCACTTAGCATCATGAATATCTGCTTTAATTTATATTTACAGCATTTGTCACTGCTAATACGTGCTTTTAATAATACCACACAGCGTACAAGTCACCCTCCTTTGCCATTAATAAACACATCTCTGATTGTAGGGTGACACGTAAATACGGTGCAAACATCCAAAAGGATGCTCAATTTAATTCCTAAACCTTTCCAACCCGCGAGGTGAAGCTGCATTATCTTCAGGTTTGCCGGCCTAATGTGCAGCCTAATTAGTCCAGCATGAAAAAGGCTAGGCATTGTGCTCTTGTCATCCGTCTCGCATTGTCTCTGA
The DNA here is from genome assembly GCA_037974445.1 of Brycinus macrolepidotus. Taxonomy (NCBI): domain Eukaryota; kingdom Metazoa; phylum Chordata; class Actinopteri; order Characiformes; family Alestidae; genus Brycinus; species Brycinus macrolepidotus. The sequence continues at coordinate 659 of JBBPCZ010003682.1, forward strand.
AGGCTCCCAGAATGAAAGAGCCCAATCGTTGTGGGGTTAATTAGCGAGCTCATGTCAGCCAATGGCATAATTCAGTGATCCATGCAACTGCACAGCCAGTCGACATAAAAGGAATTCGAGCTTTCAAGTGTTGCTTCTGTTGTTCGCCAGATCTTGAAGCATTAGTTTTGCAAAATTCAATCTAATTTAATTCAGTAACCATCTTTAAACCTGACTCATCTACTTCTGTCCATTTTTTACAGATTGTAGTATGTCATACAGTCTAAAAGTCACATAGCAAGAGATTAAAATTCAATACACAGGCAAGTTGGTGAAGATTTTGCCATTTGTCGCAATGCTAATTGGTGGAATATATGTTTCTACCATTTGTTAGCCACATTAGCCTCCCAGCTCCAGTGCAAAACTCCAAAAGTGACCCAATCAGGGCAGCTTAGTAATAGAGTTAGATTCCTGTACTTCTGGTCTACTGTTATTTTAATGCCAAACACACGCCTTGCATCAGGCATTCGACCCATCCATCCTGTAATTAAATAGATTATTCTTGTGCAAATTAAATAAATATATATATATATGTATAACAAGCTGTTTGGGAGGATTTTGTGTACCACCACAAATTCCGAGGAACATTAAAGTCCCATTAATGGCTTGGCTTAAATACAGAACAAGGAATTAAGGAATATGCTGGAAGAATGTTCTAGCACAGTGGTTTGTTATTAAGTGTTTCTGAGGTTGAATGGTGGAGTCTGGCAAAAAAAAAAAAAAAAAACTTTTACATAATTTCCCATTCAAATGTAATTGATCAACAAAGACAGGTTTGATCTTTAATTTTGCACTGGAGTGAGGAGTCTAATGAAGCTCAGAAGTCATAAGAGCTTGTAGCACTGGTTCTGCATGCTGTGTTTTTTATGGTCAATTAATTTAAAAAATAACCTAGTTCCATATTTTATCACTTCTTTTTCAAGAATCCCAACAAGGCATCAAGTGCATTCAGAAAAAAAAAAAAAACATGTTGGCAGTTGGGAATTATTAATTAATATTGTGGCTCATCTGTGTATGCATATTACTAGTAAATTATGTCAATTCAACTGGGTTTACCAAAATAAAGTATTTGAAAAGAGAAACCGTATAAAAATCAACATTCATAGGCCCAGATCAAGTAATTATTACTCGGGATGGATATTGAGAAGTGGTACTAAATTGGTACCAGTTCCTGACTAGTCAGAACTGAAATGTGGATAAGCTCATGGTCAAATGGTGCTGCTATTGGTGTTTATGCTGCATTAATTAGTGTGATTGTGTCAGCAATCACACTACTGTTATTCTCAAGCTTTCTTTTTATTATTCTTTTTATAGCTGGAATTTGGCCACTCTTCTCCTCCTACAGTTTTTGAAATATGGGCATGGTTCCAACATCAAAACATTCGCTAACATTCCCTGCAGCTTATCGATCAGATGATCAGGGGCTGAGTACTGATCGTTTAAGAAATAGATTTTTGTGGTCGAATCCCCTTTAAAATGTGTGCTGGAGAGAAAGAGGTGATGTCACGGATAAGGATGCCGGAAAAAGACAAAAAGTGAAAAAACACAAACGCGGAGAAAAACGCGGAGCAAAACACACAGCAGACACTAAAGCTCAGGTTAGTTATGAAAACAGACACGTGTCTCACTATTTGTTGTGGTTTGATTAAAAATAATCATCTCATGAATGCTGCTACGTGCGCTTTCAGCTGTCCTTACCCATAAATGGCTTGGTATGAGCTGGCGGAACCACCCCCATTGCGCAGTGGTATAGCGCCGCCCTCTGAATCAGAAGATCGCGGTTCAAATTTTTTTTAGCGCAAACTTTTTTTGGGTGTTTCCAAACACTGATTTTATAGCAACTATGCAATCACACTTCACATTTTCTCGTGAAAATGCATCTAGTTCATTCTAACATAGTTGGTATTTTCAAATGGTTGATGCTGGATAATAAAATAACATTTTTATATCTTTTCATATAATGTCTCTACTTTTTCCACCTAATGATGGAGAGTAGTATCAATAAAGGGAAAAAGTGATATCAGTTCGTCCCTATTGTCCTATAAGTCGAAACCAATATAGAGCTCTAAGCCTGTGCTAACATACCGTAACTAACATGAAAACAGAACAGCAGCAGCGGAGCTAAGATATTAACCCTGCTGCCTCGTCATTAGTGCTTTGTGCGGCTTGAGTAGTGAACAGAGGCACTGAGACAGTCCAGCCGTGCAGAGGCTGCTCCCCAAATCCCCGCATTAGCATGCATGAGCTCGCTCTCCAGCTAGAGAGCCAGTGATGGGCCGGTCATGCTGTAGACAATTGCAGCAATGAATTAGTCACCATACCCCGTCCTTATAGTCACATTAATTCCTCCTAGCGCCTGCCACTCCGGCTATTCGGCCATACAGTGTTCAGGCCACCAGGCCATCAGGCGCACTTCATTTTTTAAATTCTGTTAGAGGGGACTGGGATCCAGGAGCAGCTTTTATTAGGGAGGCATAAGACAGTAAAATTATTTTGTCCGTGTACAGCTGCATGCAAATGTATGATTAACAAATCAGTTAAATCACATATTATTTTGAGGATATTTCTGAATTCTTATGTAAATGTAATGGCATTTTAGATCATGCATTTTAAATAACCTGTTTTATTTGCTTCCCCCCTTCACTCCACATGTTTGATTTCATGTACCAAAAAGCACATGAAAGTCTCTTCAGTCTCTCTTTACCTCTTAGAATCAGTTTGTCAGTATTATTAAGGGTTTCTGAGGTTGAATGGTGTTGTCTGGCAAAAAAAAAAATCAACTTTTACATTTACATTCAAATGTAATTGATCTACAAAGGCAAGTTTGGTATCTTTAGTTTTGCACTGGAATCTAATGTAGCTCAGAAGTAATAGGAGCTTGTAGCACTGTGCAAACTGCTTGCTGTGTTTTTTATGGTCATTTAGTGTTAAAAAATAATATAGTTCCATATTTTATCACTCCCTTTTCAGGAACTCCATCAAAGCATTAAATGCATTGAGTAAAAAGCAGCAACATGCTGTCAGTTGGAAATTATTAATGAATACTGTGGCTGATCAGTGTATTTATGTATATATTGTCCATGCTTCGTATGTTTTGTTTGCAACTGCTTTTACCCAAAAAATTCTTTGAAAACAGGAATAATACAAAAGTCAGCATTCATAAGCCCCTATCAAGGAATTACTGAGCTAATAACTAGGGATGGGCTGTTTTGGTTACTGTGCCTTTGAGACTGATATATGTAAATTTCCTCTGTTCTGATTGGCTACCTTGTCACTTCAGCATGAATGGGTGGGGCTGAATGAATAACTGGGTTCATGATTATAACATCACAACCATTATTATTATTATTATTATTATTGTTATTATTATTATTATTGTTATTATTATTATTATTATTAATAATAATAATAATAATAATAATAATAATAATAAATTATTTGTAATTGTTGTTGTTGCATTTTGTTATTGTTGTTGTTGTTGTTGTTAGTCGTTTTGTATTAGTTTTATTTTCCTGACTGGGTTTTCTTTCTATATGTCTCCAGCTTGCTTATTTTACAGCTTATTTTGCCTACTTTGTGGTTCCAAGGATGAGCAACAAAGGCCTCCTGATATCGGTAGATTATATTCACTGTATATTATGCAGCCAATGCTGACTTCCATTTACATTCATTTGTAGTCTGTGCATTACTCCTCAACAGTTAGCAGGTTTATTCACAGGAAAATCATACCGTTTGCAAATAATAGTGAAATATTTAGTAAATCTGTAAATTTGACAGTGCTACAATAGGAGGTGCATTATATCCCCTTGTTGTGACGTCATCACTCATCAGCACCCAAACCTTTCAGCTCTTTACAGCCCTTCTGGGCTAAAAGAGTTTCAGAACGTACTCCTGATAACAGTGTGGAAAGAAAAACTGTCAAGTCATTATTTAAACTCTGCTCTTTATACGACGAAATGTTGAAGCTAAATATACCAAAGGATTAGCATATAGCTGCTTTATGGTAACCAGACCTTGGCAGATGTTTTTCTTAGTAACTGCAAGGCATATTTTATTTATTTATTACTTTATTTTTGTTTTGCTCTGGTAAAATGACTAGTTTTGTTAATCTTTTCAACTGAAAACAGATAATACACTTAAATATGGCATATGCACATATTTATTTGCTGAGTTTAAAGTATTAGGAAAAAATAACAAAAAGTATCAAATATGCCATATATTTTCCTTCCAACTGCTGTCAGACTCTACAACAAAGACCTTGCAGATGACCACACACGCAGAGACAAACACACACACACCACATCCAATACACCATGGTAGTTTCTCTTATGTGCAGTATTACTTGAGTGCAATTTTAGGGGTGGAATATCATTACAGGGTGAAATGTGCAATTTATAAATGTGCAATTTATAATGTGCAATTTTTCTGGTGCATTACTACTGTTTTTGTCAATGCCCATCACTCCATTGTGTACCTGTATATATATATCAACAGTGTTATTACATATATTTATATAAGTTTACATATACATATACATATATATTTTCCAATACATACATCCATATTTTATATTTCTATATTGTATAGTGTGCATTTTATACTTTACTGTTGGTATAGTTTTTTATTCTATTCTATTGTTTTTTAATTTTAGCTGCTCTTACCTTTGTTCTGTCCACTTTCTGCCGTGACAATGCAAATTTCCCACTTGTGGGACTAATAAAGGTTTATCTTATCTCTTATCTCTTATATATGATCTTTTTGCCCAATATTTATACTTAAATCAATCAAAAGTATAATTTGACCACTGTACGTCTAAAATGAAGAGACTGTCTACAGATGGGGACATTGTTCCAAAACAATGAAATGCAAAAAATAATCAGAATCAGAATCAGAAAACTTTATTGATCTCGGAGGAAACTGTTCATGTTACGACTGCACAGAGACACAGAGACAGAGAGACAAGAACAACATGAAATATAAAGTCTAAATAAATCCAATAAAAACTCTACAGAAAATACTCTATATGAAAAACACTTTACTATCTACACCAATGCTGGGTATTAATACTATAGATAAATAACTCAGTGAATTCCTAATGGGGTGGTGGTGGTGGCCTAATGGGTAGTATACTTGCCTCTTGACCAAGAGGTCATGGGTTTGAATCCTACCTTCTGCCTACCACCACTGGGTTCCTGAGCAAGACCCTTAACCCCAAGTTGCTCCAGGGAAACTGTCCCCTGTAGTTAGGGAATGGAAGTCGCTTTGGATAAAAGTGTCCGCTAAACGCCGTAAATGTAAATGTAATGACACAGATGGTGGTTAGTAGTCTGTTATTGTATGTAATAGAGATCAGTCGTACATAAGTAGTATTGACATAAGTAGTGATATTCACATGGTAAGACTATTGCACATAATGAAATGATTTTGCACCCAATAAGAAAACTGCACATGATATTGTACATAGCAGACTATTGAACATCCTTTCATTTACTCTGTTTGGTTTCCTATTGTTGTATGGCAACCTCATAGATGTAATATAAAAGATATTCATATAAATAGTCTACTACAACTATAGCTGTTTTTTCGGGATACTGTATCTTTAAAAGCCTCATTAAGTTGTAAACTGTTGCACTTTTTACTACTTATGCATTTTACTGCTGCAAACACATGAAGCAGTTGGTCAGCATGATTCTTTCCATGTTCCTTATACCTTACAACAATTAAATACCTCCCTCCATAGGCCCATGCCCCCTCACACACTAAAAAAGGGACAAAAAAAGCCCCTCTTACATTGCACAAAGACACATATCTCACACTATCACTCTCACTGGCAGCAGGTAATTGAGTTTTTTTGGGAAGGGCCACTCCAGGGCATCTTAGCCTCTTCTGTATGGCATTTGGCTCTCTGCACAGACGCTCTGGATCTGGCCTCTACAATTTGGTGTAAATGTCATCACTCACATGCACTCAGTCTCTCTGAGGGAGCTTTCTTGCACTGTTGATGGATTTGTTTTAAATCGGGGCCTTCTGGTTTAGAATTCAGAAGATGATCATTCTTTCTTGTAATTATCAGAGTCAGAATCAGAAAACTTTACTGAGGAAACTGTTCATGTTACGACTGCACAGACACACAGAGACAAGAACAATATAAAATATAAAGTCTAAATAAATCCAATAAAAACTCTACAGAAAATATTCTATATGAAAAACACTTTACTATCTACACAACATCTGAGTATTAATACTACACAAAATCTGTAGGAAAAACCTCAATATGAAATACACTATGCTGTATACACAAATGCGAGGTATAAATACTATAGATAAGTAACACACAGTGAATAAGATAAGTAAGATAAATGAATAGATAAGTAAATTACTAGTAACACAAATAGTGGTTAGGAGTGTTATTGTTACTGTTATTGTCAATATAAGATTTAGATTGTTTATTATAATGTATTGTTCATTTACACACTTTATATGTTTATGTATATGTATATATGTATATATATATATATGTATGTATGTATATGTATTTATGTATATATGTACATGCACACACACACACACACACACACACACACATATATATATATATATATGCATACATATATTTATTTTCATAAATAGTATCAACATTATATGTACAAATAATATGTATATACATTTGTTAACATTTATCTTTATATTTATAAATATAAATCCATATTACGTATTCATATTGTAGATTGTACATTATTGTAAATTATATTTGCTCAGTATATTGTTCATTGTGTATTTACATCAAATTCCTTGTATGTGTTCGCTCACATACTTGGCCAATAAACGCGATTCTGATTCTGATTGCATATAATAGAGATCAGTAGTATATAAGTAATATGACATGAGTTGTGATATTCACATGGTAATACTATTGCACATAATAAGATACTGCAAATAATGAAATATGTGCAGATGTCACATGTTCAAGAAAAAAACATTGAATTTACTCAAAGTGTCATTTTCAGGGTTTCTAAAGTCATTAAACTGACACCTGCAGACACCTTGATATGTTTATGCTCTATATCAGTGTTTCCTCTACCTGTTACTAGATACCCCCTTGCACCATACAGTTTTCAGTGCACTCAACACACACCTGATCCAACAATTCACTAATTAACAAGCTTTTCCTGGGTTGAAGCAGTGCATAAGAGCACGGAAAGCAACAAAATGTGCAGGACAAGGAGGCCTTCGGGGCCATGGCTGGGAACCCTCACTCTATGCTGTTCTTATTATTTTATTCAGTTAACTCATAAATAAGTCATTGGACAGTATAGACAGTAATGGAAAATTTATCCAATAGGGAATTTGGCCCACTTTGCTACAGTAACAGCCTCGACTCTTCTGGGAAGGTTTTGCACTAGATGTAGGAACATTGCTGTGAGGATTTGATTGCAGTTAATGCAAGTCAGTTCAGTCTTAAAAACTATAACTGCAGTGGAATATGGGAATATTATGTTCCTTATCTAAAGCTAACAAAGATGTATCTTTGAAGGCACCACCTGGCTACTTCTGAGAGTATACATTTTCTTTTTCAGCCATGCATGTGGGTTTGTTTATGGTTATGGTTCCCTGTTTGCCTGTGTTTTGTCCTCTGTTACATGTACTGACCACAGTTTCCAGAAATACACATATTTAATTGCTCTGCGCTCAGTTTAGAAACTTTATGGTTGTTTAATATTATTTAAGATTATCTCCTTAAATCCCTAGGTCTAAGGCTTATCACCCAGAAACTACATGAAAAATAATTGTAAGAGTGAGGAATGGAAGCATGGGCCCATCAGCAGGCCCTGCCCATTTCAGGTCTTTTTATGTGATTCTGACTAATTCCCACCCATGGTTCAATTACACCCATGAAGGAACATTGCTGTGAGGATTTGATTGCATTCAGTCACAAGAATATTAGTGTTGGATTGCTGTTGTGCATCACATTGAGCAGCCCATGAGCAGCTTTGCATTATCAATGCTTTCCCTTTGAGATCAGCTGTGTGTACTCAATTGAAGGCCTGCATCTGAATTCACTAATAAGGACTGTCTGGATACTTTTGGCCACACAGTGTATAAAGATTTGGGTTGGATTGAGATGCTTTAAAGCCTGCCGACACCCCAGCCTATTAGTATTCTGGGCCTCTCTTCAGTGTGTGGCCAAGACCAACCGATTTCAACAGGCCTGTGAAAGAGAGGCAGCTGTGATTGACGGCCCTCGAATCTGATGTGGCACAACTTCATTCTATCTTCTTTCACTCTAAAAGTGGTACTCTGAATAGTGTCGATGCTAAGCCCCCCACATTTGAAATCAACTACTGGTTGATTTTCAGCCTGGTGCGAGATAATGGTGCGCGTTTATTACGTAAAAGTGCTCGGATCATCATTCATCTTCACGACCGATGCTGTTTAGATGCCCCATTACTATGCAAGTGTTTTATTACCCAGGACATTAGGCTAGGAAACCTCGGGAATGTTCGGAGCGGCTGACGCAAGGCGTTGAGGAACAAATGCAATATTAATCAGGGTAATGAATATTCCTCATCAGCATTTTCTTGCCACGACCATTTGATTGTCATCGTGGATGAGGGAATAATAATGATGAATAAACGCTTGTGCGTTTTGATGCAGGTGACGCTACGCAGCCTCGAAATGGGTTTATATCCTTTGTTGATTCCTCATAAGACAGAGGATTAATATTTAGGCAAGATGCAAATGCTTTCAGAATAGTTTTATATGCATCTGACAATGGTTTAATAGCTCGGATTGCCGCTGTTTGTTTTCACGGCATCTGCTAACATCGGAATGCAGTGTATTTTAATTGGCGACATGCATTTACATCGGTAATAATGGCTTGACTGATGACTTCCACTTTGTTTCAGAGCAGATGTGTCTACGCATGGCCGCTCGCTCCATCTCCATTATTGCCATTAGCTGGCCCTAGTGAAGAACTGGCACTGAAAGCTCATATAGATAGCCCAAAATATATGCAAAATGGCTCCATATTGCAGTACATAGCATTAATTCCTTGTACTATTTGCTCTGTCTCAATTGCTTAAGTAAAGTTTGATACTCAGAAACTTTTTAAAGGATTTTGGTGCTGAGCCCAGCCCTAGAGGACTCTTCCTGTCTTTGAGTTTCCTCGAACTAGGAAAGAAACAAAGAAAACACCTCAGTCAGCTGGGAAAAAGCCAAAATCAGCTGTTTTGTATCTTTATTTCAGCAGTAGAGCTTTGAGGCTGTCATTGCTAACAACCTTTAGAGGTCAATAGTCACATAAATTGTTCCCCAAAACTTCTCTCAACCGACCTAAACCATATCCATCTCTTCATTAAAATGGTGCAGACTTGTGGATGCGGTTTAGGACACGCTATGACTTACAATGAGGTACAAAAATTGGACAAAACTTGTGGCTTATCACATGTGTTCAGCCTTTTTAGACAACGTGGGTGTATTTTTACAAATCTCCGCAGGGGTAAAAGTGCTAACATGCAGGTTTTGGGCCAGTTCATAAATATGTAGGAATGGTGTTGAAATGGACTGTTATGGTCATTTATGCGGCTAAGTCATACTGTGTCCTAAACCACATCCACAAGTCTGCACCACCTTAAAGAAGAGTTAGTTGTAGTCTGAACAGGTTGAGAGAGGTTTTGGGAATATACTGACAAAATACGTTTTGGGTGACTATTGACCTCTAGTGTTTGTTAGCAACATTAGCCTCATTGCTTCCATGTTAAAGAAGCAGAATTAGGACACCAAATGTCTTTATTGGTTGACTACATCTGGGGGCATGGAAAATTGTGTAAATTTGATTTTCTTACCTTTAAGGTCCAAATATTTATCTTAAATCAGTTTTAAAGATACACTACCTTCACTTTCCCAGAAGAAAGGAACACTAAAAAAGTATGTAAAAAAGAATTTTAAAAAAGCCTGCAGTCATGATACAGTTTATGGAGTTAATGCAAGCAAATTCAGTCTTAAAAAATATAACTGCAGTGGAATATGGAACTATTATGTTCCTTATCTAAAGCTACTGAAGATGTACCTTTGAAGGCACCATCCCAGTGAAAGGTTCTTCTGACAGTATACATTCTCTTTTTCAGCCATGCATGTGGGTTTGTTTATGGTTATGGTTCCCTGTTTGCCTGTGTTTTGTCCCCTGCTACCACAGTTCCCAGAAAGACACATATTTAATTGACCTGCACTCAGTTTAAAAGCTTTAAAAGTTACAAAAGCAAATGATAGAGTCAGCTCTTTAAACTGCAGGGCCCTGTATACTGGTCCATACTTTAGTTCCTCACACCATAACTTACATATTAGTTTCACAGATGTTGCTGAATTATTTATGGTTGTTGAATAATAAGACTTAAGATTAACCCCTTAAATCCCAAGGCCTAAGACTTATTATCCAGAAACTACATGGTAAACAGTTACAAGAGTGAGGAATAGAAGCATGGGCCCATCAGCAGGCCCTGCTAATTTCAGGTCTTTTCATGTGACAAATTCTGAATGATCCCCACCCATGGTTCAGTTAAACCCATGCATGGCCACTCAGATCTTTAGCCTCAAAAAAAAAGAATGTGATCATCTGCGGGTTGGACATGAGTTTACAAGTTAAGTAACCTCTCTTCCATCTACATATCTACTCTATGAATTCACATACATGAAATTACTTTTAGAAATGAATGCTTTCAAACAAAACTTGATGATGAAGAACCATAAACTCAAGTTTCTAGCATGAATTAAATTACATTGCAATTAACCCTTAGAACGCGAGCACCACGGATCCGTGCCAGAAGCACAACAAATGGTAAATTGTCATCATACGACTAAACAACTCCTTTTATGGAAGTTCCCTCGGTTTGTGTTGATGCTCAAGGTGTCAGACGTCATGCTGAGCTTTGTTTGATGTTCCTGTGTCACGTAGAACCAAAGTGATTGTAATTTTAAAAACATGTAATAATAATAACCGCTACTGGGGTTTTAAAAATGTCGTCACACGTAAACGCCCATAAAAAAAAATGAACAAATTTCTGTTATTTTAGGTCTTAGAAACAAACAGAAAAGAACACAAGATCTTTGAACCTGGGAGAACTTTCAGGATAGTCTCCGCCCACAAGTGGGTGGGGAAAACCTGCAGAGATTAGTGGATGATTAAGGGTTAATCTATTAAACAGTAAAACATACATTCACCATCCACTTTAGCCATTATAGAATGGCCAGACCTACCCTATAATTCCATCATATGAGTACATTTACAGACTGTAGCCGCACAATTTATCCCCCCTCTACCCCATTCATCATTGGTCAGCTTCTGACTACAGGGCCATAAAATACCTGGCTGGTCAGCAGTAATGCTGACATGGTAGCATGTGTGGTGCTGAGTTTTACACAGATTGGAAATGTTCCACTGTCCAAAGGCATAAAGGGAGTAGTCTCTTTGTGCTTATAAAGTCATCACTAATGAAAGGCCAGGGCATGGCCAACCCAAACTGCATCAACAGGGGTTTCCAACCCTGATGATGTCTGTAACACACTCACATTTGTTATGTTTATTAGTGTGATTGCACCTTCAAAATGAGTGTCGGAGAGAGAGTCTGTGACATCACAGATAAGGATAACGCGATAAAACACAAATGCGAAGCAGAAACAAACGCAGAGCAAAATACACAGCAGTCTCATAAACAAACTTAAAGACGCTAAAGCTCAGGTCAGTTATAAAGAGTGTCGTGTGTGACTGTTTGTTGTGGTTTAATTAAAAATAACCATGAATGTGGCTACGCTTTCAGGCATCCTTAACCATAAATGGTTTGGTCAGAGCCAGCAAGTTCATGTCCCCAGGTGGTGCAGTGGTAAAGTGCTGGCCACTGAATCAGACGACTGCAGGTTTGAGTCCATGGTGTGAACAATTTTTTTTTTTTTAACACAAACTGTTTTTGCCTGTGTTTGAATGTCTCCAAACTGGTTTTATAGCAACCACGCAATCACACTTCACATTTTCTAATGGAAATGCATCTAGTTATGCTTGTATGTTTGTGGATTTGCTGATCACAACTGATAGAGAACAGCCTCCCATCTCTGGCTGATCCCTGGCTGCTGCTGCTACTCACACTTCAGACAAGCTTAAAAAACAAGGGAAAAGATCCGCTGTGACCTTTCTGCCACCCTTCTCATCGTCCATGCTTTCATTCAGGGCCACGTTCACTCCTCAATGTCTTGGGTGAACAAGAAAAAAGAGAGAGAGAGAGTGTGTGTGTGTGTGTGTGTGCAAGAGAGAGAGAAGGAATGAGAAAAAAAATCGCTAAACATGAAATACTCGCCCAAACCCTGATATTTCTTTGTGTTTTGCTGACCTCCACTCTGCACAAGCACATGCTTTCTCCTATTGAGCATACCTGATGCAACTTATTAGCTAATTAACAAGCTCCCTGTGGGACTCGTGTGATTAGAGGAGCAAAATGCAAGAAATATGCAGAGCGGGGCTTCAGTTTTTAGTCACTATGTACAGTAAAATACACAGTCTTCCCCTCCTGGTCGTGTGTAAAGTGAATGCACTGTGTCAAATGAACATGCCCTCAGTGAGCCAATAAGTTTCTGCTTGTAGAACAAATGCTTTTTGTAAGAGAAGGGCTCTCTGAGACAGACTATTTCTCGTTGTTTTGTCACCATGCGTATGTAAAATAGAGATGAGAGGGGCCTTTGCTGCTAGCCCTAGGCCTAATGAGTGGATGGAATGGAAAGGGAGTCGAATCCTGGACACCATCCAGAATTCCCAAAGTGCTGACAAGGCAGAGAGGCGTTTTCTGAACTTCCCCCATTAGCTGCACTCATTAAAAGTCGGTGATGCCGTGGTGGAGTGTACACTTTGAAAACTTGTTGAAGGGCAAGATGTTGCCTGTGATTCTTCACATGTGAGAAAACGCTGTTGGCGTAGTTTGTCCAGGCAGTGATTTGGATTTAGGCCCTTAGATTATACTGTTTGCCTTTGATCTGTGTGAACAAGAGATAAGATTAGTGGAAAATGAAAAGAATAACAGTTTAGGTAGTGATGCCAGCTTCTTCAGTTAAGATCCTGGCTACGAGGGGCAGCTGGGGGCCTGGTGGTTAGGGAGTTGCCCCTGCAATTGGAAGGTCATGAGTTTGAATCTCAGGACTTCCAATGGCACCACTGAGGTACCCTTGAGCAAGGTACTGTTCCCACACACTGCTCCATGGGCGCTGCGCCGCTGGCTGCACACTGTTTCACAATGAATTTCACGCTGTGGGCCACTTTACTTTAATTACTTACTTTACTTTATATAGTCCAAGATAGGCCCACCTTGATGACCCATATGTTGATGCAATTCATGTTGGTGTTCTCAGCAGTTAGCTGTTAGCTGTTGATGCAATCTGTTTTAGTGATTCTGTGCAGGTAGTGCAGTTAGGTAGCCCTGTTGCCTTATTGCAAGAAACTCCTTGGTTCGATTCCTTGCTGGTTTTCTCCCACAGTCCAAAGACATGCGCAGCAGGTGAATTGCCCCTAGGTGTGTGTGTGTGAATGTGTTGTCTGTGCAATATACTGACAACCTGTCCAGGGTGTTTCTGCCTTTTGCCTTATGACCACTGGAATAAACTCCAGTACCCCTGCAACACTAGTAAGGACAAATAGCTCGGATAATGCATGGATGGATGTTTTTAACCCAGTGGTTTACAATAACCCCAAACTCAACCTAATTCTTGCCTAGTTATTATTAACTGATACTCTATATGAACAAAAGTATTGGGATGCCTGACCATTACACCAACAAGGACTTTAATGACATTGCATTTTAATATATAGACTTTGTTGTGCTGGTCCCCCTTTCCAGCTATAACAGCTTCCTCTCTTCTTGGAAGGTTTTCCACAAGATTTTGGAGTTTCTGTGGGAATTTGTGCCCATTCATTCTGTAAATCATTTATGAGGTCAACCATGTCTTTATGGAACTTGTTTTGGGCACTGGGGCACAGTCATGCTGGATTAGAAAAGGTTCTTCCCCAAACTGGGTCCACAAAGTTGGAAGCATGGCGTTGTCCAGAATGTGTTGGTATGCTGAAGCATTAAGATTGCCCTTCACTGAAAATAAGGGTCCTAGCCCAAACCCTGAAAAATAGGTGTGTTCCAATACTTTTGTCCATATCGTGTATTCTCTGAGGAGTCAGTAATATATTCATTTTAACTGAAACTGCGTTTTGCCTGATTGTAATGGTCAGGCATAATCAAAAAACATGGTGTTTTTATGAGCCTACTTTGTTAATGTTAGCACATCAATTAAGACTAGCTAATGATGCTAAAATAGTGTCTGTTTTTGAGCTAACGCTAAAGCTTTGGCTTCAAGGTTCTCAAGGTCTCAGTACTTATGGGGCAATGTTGTCTTTTATGGCAAATCCACTTATGATTTGGATTCAAACATTGTTTTTTATTGATAATATTAACTGAGCCTTTGTTAATTTTAGAACATTTTTCAAATGAGTAAATCAATTTTTGAACAGATTTCTCAGAATTGACAAGCATGCAGTCATGTGCAAAAGTTTGTGTGCCCTTGATCATATGTCATGTTTAGTTGCAGTGCAAATAAGTGCATTATAATATTTGCTGAATTTAACATACTTTAACAAAAATACATTAAATGTGGCATATGCAAAATTACATGGTAGGTTTTTACAATATATTCAACTCATTAAATGAATAGAAATTACACTACAATCATATTTAAATTTGTTCTCTGTTCTTTGTGGACCCAGTTTGGGGAAGAACCATTTCTATTCCAGCATGACTGTGCCCCAGTTCACAAAGCAAGCTCCATAAATCCCTCCAGTCGTGTTCACCTCCCGCCCCTTACTTTAGTGTTCCCGGTCAAAATTGACCGGTCTGTTTTAACTGCTCTTAAATTA
>JBBPCZ010003711.1:0-15632 GCA_037974445.1 Brycinus macrolepidotus
TCCTCCTTGCCTGACAGCCACTCAGCAGACTCCTGCTTGCACCTGGCTGTCACGCCCGGAGGAACTACACACACACATACAAAACCTGGATCGTTGTCCAGGGCTACATGACGAAACTGGACGTGACACATATACATTGAAGCATTGGCCCAAACAATTCTTCAACGTAAAGACCTACACGGGGTACAAATAGGATCCACAAAACATTTGATTAGTTTATTTGCAGACGATGTTCTAATCTATTTATCAGACCCTGAAGTTTCTTTACTTAAATTAATGGAAACTTTAGAACTCTTCAACTATTATTCAGGATATAAGTTAAATATCTCAAAAACTCAAGTCCTTTCTTTTAATTATACCCCATTGCAGACAGTCAGATAACACTGTAATTTTAAATGGGTAGGGGTATATAGAAAACCATTTAAAGCAAATTACACACATATTAACCAAACCATTAAAATGGACATTGAACGATGGTCCACCTATACCCATTAGATTTTAACATTAGAATAAATACAATAAAAATGAATATTTTGCCAAGATTATTGTATATCTTTCATTCATTACCCGTAATGGTTCCGCAAAACCAGTTTATAACAAGGGATAAAACTATTTCTAGATTTATTTGGGCAGGTAAGAGACCAAGAGTAAGGTATGCAACATTGCAGCTGGCAAAGGAAAAAGGAGGAATGGCGCTTCCGAATTTAAGGGAATACTTTCAGGCAGCCCAACTTAGACCACTGATAGAATGGTGCAATAGAGACTACTCTGCAAGGTAGAAAGAAATTGAAGTATGGGTGAAGGTTGCCAAATTCAGTCTTTTTTAGGAGAAAAAGAAGTCCAGCGATCTGTTAAAAATAAGATGGACTCAGAAACTTTGTTCACATTAAATACATGGTTCAAGTTTGTCAAACAGCATAAATTAGAGAGAGACCAGAAATTGATTCGGCGGATAGCTTTCGACAGTTTTTTCAAACTAGCGGTATATGACACAGCATTTAAACAATGGGCAATAAAAGGTAGAGCTGCAATGTGTACAATTATACTTAATGGGGAAATGAAAACTTTCCAGGAACTAAGAGATAGACATGTGGTACGGACTCAAGAATTTTTTAGGTATTTACAAGTGAGAGATTACTACTATAAAGAAGTGAAAATAGAAAATTTTTCAGGGCTCAACCCAGTTGTAAAAGTTATAATGAAGGCATACAACAATGGGAGGCTTAAGACAACATCCTTATTTTATCAGAGTTTGATGGGAGGCAAATCTAATTCTAACATTGTATGTTAAAAGTAAATGGGAGAAAGAACTAAATGTGACTCTTACAGAGAGAGAGTGCTATGATATGTGTAAAACACAACAGACTTCTACAAATTCACAAAAATTGAAGAGTTTAATTGGAAAAATTTGATCCATTTCTTTATTACTTCTAAAATTCAAAGTATGTATTTAAAACAGCAATCCTGTTGGAGACATCATACATGTATTTTCTGGACATGTGGAAAGAAAACATCCTTTTGGAAGGAAATACATTGGGTTCTGGAGGAGGTGCTGGGGTATGGGATACCTAATTTATGTATTATATCTAGGGAATATTTCTAAAATTATTTTACAGAGCGATGGATATTTGTTTAAGATTCTTCTTTCTGCTGCAAGGAAGGCAATTACTAGAAACTGGCTTAAGCCTGAACCTCCCAAACTAAATCAGTGATTGAATATTATCCAGGAAATTTGTGAATGGAAAAATTAACTTATATATTAAGATTAAAAAGACCAATATTTGAGAAATGAAATTTTTGAAATGGAAAAATTAACCTATATATTAAGATTAAAAGGACCAATATTTGAGAAAAAATGGGAAAAAATGATAAAATACATACATTCAAAAGACACTGGTGGGGATGGCCATACAATTGGATTTGAATTAAAGTACTAATTGTATTTCTAAATTATCCACAAGCAATTTTAGTCTTTTTTCCCTCTTTTTTTAATGTGAAAAGTACTTCACCCATCTAGTGTGATGGATTATGTTGGATTTTTAATGTTGGATGTTGTTAATTTGTGTGTTCAAAAAAAAAAAAAAAAAAAAAAAATTAAGAAAAAACTGTTTTTCCGTCAACAGTCCAGAAAACAAAATCAGGCTGGACACTGAGACAGACAAACAACAAGACGATCCCAAGGATACAAGCCAACATGACTTTATAGACCAAGAAAACATGATTCAACGATGGAATGAGAGTAAAGAGAGCGTCCGAATGGAGAACAATGACGAAAACGAAGAATGTGACAGCAAGAAAAGTGAAACCAGGGGAAAAAAATTTGAAGACGACGATGGACAGCCTAATATCACAGAAGACAACGGTCTGCGGGAGGTTACAGAAGGTGAAGAAAAATATGACAAGGAAGATGAGCTTGCAGAGGACAAAAGGCAGCGTGAAGTCACCCAGGGAGACATGATTCAGGGTGAGGAGAACAATCAACGTGGCATTAGAGAAGATATCAGACGTCATGACTATACTGAGGATGTCATCGCTAAGGAGCATGACCAGGAGAGTAGCTCTGCAGAACAAAACAGCCAGCAGGGGTGCGGAGGAAACAGTGGGTTGGATGATACTGTAGATGACATCAAAGATACCAGAGAGCTGGAGATGACCATCCTCCCGAGCAGTTCTGACCATCAGGAACTCATAAAGACTCCAGAAAACAAACTTCCACAAGCCTCTGTGGAAAGTGATGCAATGCACCACAAGGAGCATCAACAGGTACTGGAGAGGAGAGAGAAAGCTCTGCCTACAAAGCTGAAATCTGGTAGAATTTCATATTCACTGGGTCAGATCTCAGAAATCAACAGCCTGACGAGGATAACTCACCCAGCCCCAATTATACTGTTCCCCTCCCCATTTACACACATGCACTCATCTCCCCTGCCCCGTGTGCTGCCGTCATTTTATGGGACTTCTTTTGGCTATCGCCTCAGAACACTCCATACCCCCCAGCCCCAGCGCGCCAGAACATGGACCACCAGAGTAAACTTGGACAAAAGAGTCATAAAAGCCAGAAAGGAACTGCCCCAGAGCAAAGAAACCAAAGGAAATCACCCTGTCTCAAAAATAGAAGCCAGAGGAATAATGAATCCCTGCCCCAAAATAATGAGCTCAGAGCAAGGGGTTCTGCCTTGTAAAATGAAAACCACTAAGACTTTTGTGTGGGGCCCCTGGGGCCCCCAAGAGACCAAGAGTGTGTGTGAGCTACACGCTCTCGCTGACAGGTGTGATGGACCGCTGGTTTGAAAGCGATGCACTGCACATAAATGAAGAATACCGGGAGAAAATGCATGGAAACAGGTGTGTCTTACTGGGATTAAATGATGCACAAAGAAGCTTGGGCAACTTTGCTCCTTAAACACTCGTTCCCACTCTGGAGTGACTTGGCTGACAGTTTGGGCAAGTCAGTGGACGCAGATGTTCATGGAAAAGTCGTCCCCACCTGAAAGAAGTTAATGAGATTGTAAAGGAATAGTTTGGCCAAACAATTTCAAATGTGCACAGTTATCCATTTACTCCATCCAAGGTCTGGTTTGAATCCTGCTTTTTAAGGTTGGAACTGGAGCTACATGGCTAACATTGCTATCACTAGATGTCAATAGTCACCCAAATCCTTTCCACAGATACTCAAACCACACTCAGCTCTTCATTAAGGTGGATCAGACTTGTGAATGTGGTTTAGGACACAGTATGACTTTTTAACTGAAGCTGTAAAATTGAAGAAAACTTACGCTCGTATAGTGTAACTATAGACTTCTTGTATTTTTAGCACCGTCAGCCTCATAGCTCCAGTTCTAAAGTGGAGAGGCAAAATTTGGTCTCCAAACACATCTTGGCTCATCAGCTACATCTGGGGTGAGTGGAAAAAAATTCTATTTAAATATAAATTTAATGTGGGATGAATGTGGGTAAACGTTTCAAGGATAACACTGCCCTCTCAGGAAATGTGCCAACCAACCCCCCACTACCAGTCCCCCACTGCATCTTCCCAACCAGAACTGATAAACGTCCTCAAAAGTAGCAGCGGGTTGCCAGTTCAGTTCCCAGAGATCCCTGCTGCTCTTCCACGCTTCAGTAGAAACAAACCTCAAGTTTCTCACACAGATTTAGTTTAGTTTTTTCTGTCCACCGTCCAAGAACTGACCAGGTATCACAGATCACAAGCTGAAAGTTACATCACTTCAACACAAGGAGAAAAGCTGGCTGCTCTGGGCTGTACAGGACATCGGATCTGTTTGATTTGTGGAACCAAAAGGGTTCTTTCACGTACTCTGCTATTTTTATCAAGATTTAATCAAGCCGAATGCTTTTGTAATAGCAATAGCATAAAATGGAAGGAAATCCCGGCCTCATAAGCTCTCTGTTACAGCCACTATAATAAAGGTTAATGGCATTATAATGTAATTTGATGCCATTTTTTGAATTTGGACACTTCGGTTCTTTTTACGACAGTATCAAAACATTTTCAGATGATGTTATAAACCACAACATGTCCCTGGAGATCCCATTTGGAAGGCTAAGAGTTTTATAAAGTCCAGAACTATGCAAGCACCAGAATGCACACTGTAATAAACACAACAGTAGTTAAACTTCATATATTCTCACCCAATCCGATGCCACGATCAAGATGAAAGTACACACACAGTATCTAAAAGTGAACTGGGGTCCGGTGGAATGCCCCCAGGGGCCTAGACACACAAGGCCTGTCTCCTGGAGCTCATGGTCAGGGTAAATATTTGTGTTGCTCTCGCAAAAATGAGCAAGAGGATGTAGGCTGGCCGGCGGTAATGCCTGGACATACACATGACTGTTATCAGGCTGACAGGCGGGGGAAGGGGAGGGCGGGGGGAGTCTGAAACAAAGGCCTGGGTTCATGCGATCAGTGTAGGTGCAGCCTAAGCTCTCTCACACACACATACACTTATAGGAGTACACAAAGGGCTCCGTTCCATAGACATGCAGGAACCTTTCTGTACCTAAACTGTACTGTGATGGTACGGAACTTGCAGCATGCTTTGATTTTCCAGTGTATCTCAGCCTGGTAATGGTGTTGTCAGTGTAATTGATAGTTGCATACAGGAAGTCAAACCAACAAAAAGTTTTTCTGTCAGAACTGCTTTTGTTATTGTGGTCTTTTATTATTTATAGTCTTGTTTGAGTTTTTAAATTTTTGCCTCAGCATTCTTTAGCCGTAGACAAAAACCTAACCCAGCTAACTTGTTAGCAATGTCCTGGTTCACTTTCGCATTTCTCACAGCGTTACAGATGTGTCATAGAAAACTTCCACCGAAATTTATCTCCAAATATGGTGCTTTTCCACTGGCACAAGGAACCGCACTATACTGTGAACAAACGTTTTTCCATTACAAATAAGGTGACCCGTACCTGAGCCATACCCAAGCTGTTTGACGTCAGGGCTGAAAACAGGCCGCAGCCAACCTGACTGCCTCACTGCTTTCTGATTGGTCGAAATGTTGTCATCACAACATAGAACGAGGCCATTGCATTTTACTGCCCGCACAGAAAAACAACAATGGAGATACAAACTAACAACTGGGAAGTCGCAGTATAAGCACTACTGTCTGTTTGAGATGAAGTGAAATTTCAGTGGGAGTTTTCTACAACACCAAAAAATTTATCCAGAATAGAATTTAGAATCGTGCTACTAACATGTCAGAAACACTGTTACTGGGATGAGATCAAAGCTATAGGAAGTTATCAAAGCGTGTTGCAAGTTCTGTAGCATCGCAGTACGGTTTAGGTACAGCACGGTTCCTGTATGCCAATGGAACAGTGCCTATATTGAGCCCTCGTGGTAGAAACAGGGCTGAGGCCCTGGGAATAGTCAAGGTCAAATGTGCTCAGTGATCTAAACAAAAGCCCAGAATAGATTCCGTGGAAAAAGGCCTTTACATGCCATTCAAAACAGAATTAGTGTTTATTGGTTGCTAATGTAATAGAGGCACTAATGCAGGCCGTGCTGGGGGTGGGGGCAAACAGAGAGTAAACCCATATTCCAGTAAAACTCCTTGATTTTTGGTCTAAAATATAATACAAAGGCTCCAAAGTGAGATATAAGAGCAACATTAAAGCAGTCTGTGAGCTAAATCAGTGCAACAGCATGACGTTAAAGTGGATTTCAACAGATTTTTCAAATTTACTGCCCATTTCAAGCATTCAGAATGGTGAACTGGAGTAAAATTGATCAGGTTTCTTTACACTGGTGGTGAATGCAACCTGATCATTTATTATCATTGCAGATAGACATTTATTTAATTTTATTCAATGCCACCAGAACCTGGACATTTGTTTTTATATTTTTTGTGTAATAAAAATATAAGAGATATTCACAGTGATTGATAAGTGAAATACATACATTTCATTTTTCATAAATATTGTTCAAACGTCTGGTTCCATTTACCACCACTGCGAGCAGTTCTGAATCTGTAAAATCTTTGGAATTTCTTTTTAAACCCCAATAAGAGTTAGAGACTGAATGTTTAAAAGTACATTTTTTACTCACTAATGTACTAGAGCAGAGGTAAAATGTTATGGTTTGACAGGTCCAGGCACTGGGGCACTGGTGGGCTTCATCTGCTGTCAGAATTCTGTAGATTTGGTGTTTGTTGCACAGAACTGATGAGTCATTAAAAAAACAGAGGTGAAGAGTTTTTGCTGAGTGTGATTTACACAGAACACAATAAATTCATATCTATAAGAGATGGATGGAAAAATTCTGAGGAATGAAAATTAGTGAAAGTTCTTTTGGCCAGAGAATAAGCTGCAGGAGGGTATAAGAATGTGTGAAGGTGAGCTAGCGTAACATTTCATTACAGGATTAATTTTATTTCCCAAACAGAACCTGGACCATCAGCTGTTAGATGTTCTGGTTTGATGCAGCTCTGAACTGTCAGTCAGTTCTTTTGGCCTCCTGCAGGCCAAATCACATATTACACTTGTATAACTCTGCTTCTCCCTACAGAACATACCACATATTACACCTGCATAGCTCTGTTGCCCCCTACAGGCCACATCACACATTACACCTACATGTTACACCTGCAGTCACACATTTTTTTTCATTTGTAGCTCTTATGTTGCAAATACCTAATAATTTAATAAATAATGAATCACACATGCGCATTATTATTCAAACTAAAATCCAAAATATAGTCTCAGTATTTTATTATCATTATTTATCCTCTTTTTCTTATTGAAATTTGATCTTTTTCTTCTTTTGGCTGCTCCCGATTAGGGATCGCCACAGCAGATTATTTCCTTCTCTCCTCTGCATCTTCCTCTCTCACAACAACTGACTGCATGTCCTCCCTCACCACATCCATAAACCTCCTACTAGACCTTCCTCTTCTCCTCTTCCCTGCAGCTCCATCCTCAGCATCCTTTTCCCAACACACTCAGTCTCTCCTCAGCACATGTCCAGACCAACGCAATCTCGCCTCTCTGACTTTTCCTCCAAAAGGTCTAACTCGAGCTGTCCCTCGAATAAACTCATTCCTGATCCTGACTGTCCTCGTCACTCCCAGTGCAAATCTTAACATTTTCAACTCTGCCATCTCCAGCTCCGCTTCCTGTCTTTTCGTCAGTGCCACTGTCTCCAAACCATCAAACCCGGCAAAACAGCTGGTCTCGCTACCTTCTTGTACACCTTCCCTTTCACTCTTGCCAGTACCTGCCTGTCACAAATCACTCCTGCCACTCTTCTCCAACCATTCTACCCTACCTGCACTCTCTTCTTCACATCTCTTTCACACTTGCCGTTACTCTGGACTGTTGACCTCAAGTATTTGAACTCCTCCACCTTCGCCAGCTCTACTCCCTGCATCTTCACCATTCCACTGTCCTCCCTCTCATTCACACACAGGTATTCTGCCTTAGTCCTACTGACCTTCATTCCTCTCCTTCCAGAGCATATCTCCATCTCTCCAGTGTGTTCTCAACCTGCTCTCTACTCTCACTACAAATCACAATGTCATCTGCAAATATAATAGTCCACAGGGACTCTGATCTCATCTGTCCACCTGTACATCACCATAGCAAACAAGAAGGGGCTCAGAGCTCATCCTTGGTATAAACTCACTTCTACTTTAAACGCAGACCTCACTGCTTTCACACTGCCTTTGTACATATCATGTACCACTCTCACATACTTCTCTACCACTCCTGACTTCCTCATACAATACCACAACTCCTCTATAGGCACCCTGTCATATGCTTTCTACAAGTCCACAAAGACAAAGTGAAACTCCTTCTGATTTTCTCTGTACATCTCTATCAGTACCTTCAGAGCAAACACTGCATATGTAGTGGTCTTTCCTGACATGAAACCATACTGCTGCTCACTGATCATCATTCACTCATTCATTTTCTGTAACCGCTTAATCCTTACTAGGGTTGCGGGTACCCGGAGCCTTTTCCGGGGCCAACAGCCGCGGCGACGGACGGACGGGTGGGTGTGTGTGTGTGTGTGGGGGGGGGGGAGGGTGTAGACATACAACCTTTCTCGCTTTACGTTTTACACATGCTTATCATCTATGTGTAACAAATAAGTATCTTTGAAACCGGTGTTTTCAGCGAATCATTTTTTATATGAGTGAAAAAAAATTACAACACAGAAGAATGTCATATTTGGCGTGAGATTTCTTTCTTGAGCGTAAAAGCGTGAGATTGAGGCTGAATGCGTGACTGTCACGCCGGATGCGTGAGAGTTGGCAACCCTGCCCTCTTCTTCTTTTTCAGCCAACAGCAGCCCAATTTCCACTAGCACCCTGTCAGCTAACAGTACTGCTGGCGGTTGTTGTTAAAGTGTGTAAAGTGACCGTTCTGTCATACGTGAACACACCACAGTGTGAACAGCACAAAATTCTTTTGCGGTATTTAACCTATTCACTCAAGTGAAGCAGTGGGCAGCCAGGAACACAGCACAGGGGAGCAGTGTGTGGGGACGGTACCTTGCTCAAGGGTACCTCAGTGGTTCCACTAGCAGTCCTGGGATTCAAACTCACAACCTTCTGATCGCAGGGGCATCTCCCTAACCACTAGGCCACCCCGGGCCTCGACCGGGTTGTCCGCATATTTGACTTGGCAAAATTTTAAACCTGACATAACCCTCCCCATTTAAGAAATACACTGACTTGTGCACCTCCAGTGGCTGAGTTCAGACTGAAGTTTGATGGTGGCGATTTTTCTTGTTCCTGTTCTTCTTCTTATTATTATTATTACTATTAATACCAACAACAGCCATATTAATAATAATAATAATAATAATAATAATAATAATAATAATAATAATAATAATGTCATTTTAGTTGATGTTAGATGTCACTATAGCAACCAGCGTTGCGTCACGGCAAAACCGGAAACACAGTGTCGTCATTCCGCTTTCACAGTCAGACGTGTGTGTGTGTGTGTGTGTGTGTGTGTGTGTGTGTGTGTGTGTGTTTGCGGCGCGTGGTCATGGTTGCGCTGACTGACAGGTAGCGGGAGCGCGCTCTCGGTTACGGCCCGCGGTGAAGGTGCGTGTGTCTGTTTTGGGCGTTTTAGGGGATCATAAAGGATCTTAAAGGATCATAACGGAGATCATTAGAACAACAGAACGCCCGAGCGTGTGTGTGTGTCAGCAGGTTAGAGGGTCTGGGGGTCTGAGTGTCGGGGCGGGGGATATCGGAGCGAGTGTTTGGTGGGTCTGGGTGTCGGAGCGGGGAGATATCAGACCGAGTGTTCAGAGGGTCTAGGGGTTTGAGTGTGTCTGGGGTGGGGGAACATTAGAACTCCGGATCGTGCCGTTAGAAGTCTCGAGCTCCTCTCAGTGCCAGTCTCTCAGGAATTCCACACCGTGCGCGTGCACGTGTGTGTGAGTGTGTGTGTGTCCTCCGGTTCCGATGGCGAAAAACACGCTGCCGTCCCGGTTCCGCGGTCTCGACATCGACCAGTACGACGAGAACCGCTTCATAGACGAGCAGGACGAGGCGGCCGAGCAGCAGGGCCCGGACGGAGCGGAGGTGGACGCGCTGCTCCGGAGATATCCTTCCTATCTCCGTCCTCACTGTCCTGACTGTATTTATCTCTCTGCCCTCACTCTCACTGTATTTACTGTCTCTATTGTCCTCTCTGTCATTACTGTGTCTACTGTCCTCACTGTCCTTCCTTCACTGTCCTCACTGTCCTCTCTGTCTTCACTTTTCTGCCCTCATTTCACTGTCTTCACTGTTTTCTCAGTCTTTACTGTCCTCACTGTGCTTACTGTCTTCACTCTCCTCACTTCACTGTTTCTACTATATTTACTGTACTCACTGTCCTCACTTCTCTGTCATCACTGTCTTCACAGTCCTCACTGTTTTTACTGTTATTACTGTCTTCACTGTCTTAACTATCCTCACTGTCCTCCCTTCACTGTTCTCACTGTCTTTACTGTCCTCACTGTTCTCACTGTCTTTACTGTCCTCACTTCACTGTCTTTACTGTCCTCACTGTCCTCACTGTTCTCACTGTCTTTACTGTCCTCACTTCACTGTCTTTACTTTACTGTCCCCCCGTCCTCACTGTCCTCACTTCACTGTTCTCACTTTCTCTGTGCTCACTTCACTGTCCTGTCTTTACTGTCCTCACGTCACTGTCCTCACTATCCTCACTTCAGTGTCCTCCCTTCACTGCCCTCACTGTCTTCACTGTCCTCACTATCCACACCTCACTGTCCTCACCACACTGTCCACACTGTCTTTGCTGTCCTCACTGTCATCATTGTCTCTGTCCTCACTGGCTCTGTCCTCATTGTCCTGGACACAGCCGGACCACCAGCTCACTGAATGTCTAAAATATGTTTTATATTATTATTATTGTTATTACTATTATTTTTGTATTGTTGTTGTTGTATTATTATTACACAGTAATGTTTTGTTATTACACAGTTAATAAGAACAGTTAATAAGAACAGTAATAGAATATGTATTATTCTGTTAATATTGTCATACAATACCAATATAATTAGTGCTGTTATTATTATTTTATTAGTTATTATTATTAGTAGTAGACTATAATTTAGTAAATATATTAGACTCTATTTTATTATTTTTATATAACTACAAAAAGGTGACGCGCTGAAATGACTTAATTCGAACATCATATCATATCAGTATTATATTTTAATAGAATATCAGTGCAGTTCATGTTGCTGTGGAAAATAATTACGATTAAGAATTATTGTTCTTACTTGTGTCTTGAGTCTTAATCACACTCTAAAAAGCTCTGGAACGTTTTTCCCTCCGCAGCTCTGCCTGCATGTTTCATGTTTTCTGGCACCTTTTTTTTATTTTCTTGCTTTTTTTTGCTGTTAAAGAGAAACACGGACTGGAAGTGCTGGTAGCAGGCTGCAGCTCTGGTCTGACTGGTGAGCGTTTAGACGGGTCAGGAGGTTGTGATATTGATGTCTGGTACATGAAGTTAAAGGTTGTGCTGCTTTCTTGCTTTGACTGCATGGAACTGAAAGGCCAGTCAGTCTCAGTTTACCCAGTGCAGCAGCCAAAGGTGTGTAGAGTTGCCAGACTAGTCCAGACTCAAATTCTGACCAAATAAAAGCACATAAACACAACAAACAACTTGCAACAAAAGCAGCTTAGTTCTGAGTAACTTATAGAACTGCTGAGGAATGTCTTGGTACATCCATTAAAGATGGTGGAAAAATCGATTCAGTTCTGTTTTGAGATTCTTTTATGTGGCGATTCATGTATCACCACTCTGAAATCAATTTTTATTGATTTATAATTTATATATGTTTGAATGGAGAAACTTTGTTTTTGAGGGTTAAAAAAATGATCCTAGGAGGCTACATTTGATTATTACTGCCCAGAGGAGCAATCTTACCAGAGCAGGTTGACCAGCTCTTGTTTTTGCATAAAAACTAAACATTCTAAACATTAAACCGCATCCAAACATTCGCTCTGTGTAGTTTATGCCACGACAGCAGCAAATGTAGCTTTTTCTTAACTTCTAATTTTAAGGTAAAATCTTTACTGTTGTATTTGAAGTTGTTTTGCGTTGTTGAAATGCTGCATTTGGTTTTTACGGGGGAAGATTAGTACGTGGAGTTTGCTACGTTTGCAAATGTTCAATACAGCTGTGCAACTGTTGTGGAGTGGTATGACTTAATTTTTTTGACATGGTTCAAGGTTTTGAAATGATAAAAATAAATCATAGTATCGAATCAGGATATTTATAGAATCGCAATACTTACAGAATCATAATACATATCGGCACGTAGGTATCGTAATATAATAGTATCAAGAGGTCAGTGGTGATTCCCATCTTTAAAGTCCAGCTTAGGAACTGGAGCACTTTACTTGTATATGTATATGTATATATATATATATATTTTTTTCTTACTATTTTATTATATTTTTTATTCTGTTCCTGTGAAGCACATGGAATGACCTTTGTGTTTGATAATGTGCGATATAAATAAACTGTATAAATAAATAAACATGTATAAATAAGTGGGTCTGGATAAAAACCCACCTCTGCTATTAGTTTCTGAAGTCAAACTAGTCTCCTCATCTTTGGTGAATCAGGTCAGTTTCGCTGGTGAGTGGCGTTTCTAGGACACAGGCAGGACGGCAGAGAGAGAAAGTGAGAGAGAGAGAGAGAGGGATGTAAAGGTTTGAGGACTGACACTGTGCAGAGCAAACTGTCCATCATCACTCTGTGGCAGGAGCACCTAGACTATGTCTTTCTGTGTGTGTGTAGTAATGTGTGTGTGTTTCCTTGTTCTTTTAAATTGTAAAACTGTCTCATCCGTCTTGGAACATTTATGTGGTTTATTCCTCATTTCAGTTAACCCTTAGAACACAAGCTGTACGAATCCATGCCGGAAGAGCGACAAATGGTAAATTGTTGTCATATGGTACAACAACTCCTTATATGGAAGTTCCCCCGGTTTGTATTGATGCTCGAGGTGTCAGACGTCATGCTGAGCTTTGTTTGGTGTTCCTATGTCACATAGAACCAAAGCTGTTGTAATTTAAAACCATATAATAATAATAACCACTACTGGGGTTTTAAAATGGTGTCACACGCAAATGCTCATAAAGAACAAAAATGCCCAAATTTCTTTTATTTTAGGTTTTAGAAACAAACAGAAACAACACAAGATCGTTGAACCCGGGAGAACTTTCTGGATAGTCTCCAACCACAAGTTGGTGGGGGAAAACCCTCAGGGGGGGTCCAGAGAGCGGCCGAGTGAAAGAGCAGCAAACGGTGAGCTTGTTAGAGACCAAACACCGGTTTTAGATTGTTTTACACTGTGTTTATTTGTTGAAATCAGATTTTACTAAATTCCAAGGGTTAAACTGCTACATTTTGTGATTTTGATAAAGCTTATAATATATGAAAGGATTGATGTGATGTGGTTAAAGGTTGACCGTAGATTGATATCCCTGTTTACTGATATTGTTGGAAGGTTTTTTACGATGAAAAGACCAGGTCATGAGGTCTGATCTCAAGTCATACTCTAAAACTCATTCAGGTTCTTATGTGCTTTGCCATGTCTTTCCAAAACTGAAAGCCCCTGAAGCAAAAGAGAGCCTATCAAACCGTCCTATTAGATCCGTGTTGGACAGTTTGTCTTGTCATACACTTAAAATATACCTGAAATCAGCTTTAACTGATGGCCGTTGGTAGATCTGTTTTCCTTAACCAGCCGCACAGGAGAGATGATGACGGCGTTTCATATCGCCCTGAGGAACCCACCAATCAACTCCAAAAACCCCGCTGTGAAGGTAAGACTGTGACTGTTCTCACACACGCACACACAAACAATAATCTGTGCAATAACCTGCTGCTACACAGATGTGCAACTTTTTATTTAATACTAAAACATTGTCATTATGTGCAATATCTTTATTATTATTTGAAATATTATCTTGTGAAGTTTCCCTACTTATATCACTATTAGATGAAATAACAGACTCGGTATAGAGAACAACTGCAAACCACTAATATATATACACCTCTCTTACTGACCCTAGCATCTTGTGTATATAGCGTAATGTATTTAGTACAGAGTATTTTAAGTTTTTGACAAACTTTTATTTTACTTTATATTTTATATTGTTCTTATCTTTGTGTCTTTGTGTCTCTGTGTGTCTTTGCAGTCATAGCATAAGCAGTTTCCTCCGAGATCAACACAGTGTTCTGTGTTCTGATTCTGAATTAAAATGGATGTGAATAAAAAAAAAATACACTGATTATGGGGCTTTTTAGTGGCTTCGATCTCCAGCAGTGTGACAGCCTTTATGGCAGAGAATCCAAGAAAGCATATTTAGCCTTGCTTCATCCCTCTCCCCATTATTCAGAAACAGAATTGGAAGTTAGTCTTCTCCTCCAAGCATGCTGAACCGTCCAGTAAAGCAGGTTGACATAATGCATGTGTCCAGAATCCCAGCTTGGTAGCATCATGTGATGGGGTGATCTAGCTTGTGTTTGGAATTGGACAAAATTGAGGAGAAAAGTAAAACAATTTTAAAGCAGTATGCAGTTAAAATTGTTTTCCTGCTAATGTTTCTAACCCTCATAGCAACACAAATTTGATGCACTTATGCCCTATACACATAAAGTGACTGTCTCTCTCTCCCTTCTCTCCTTTTCCCTTCTCGATTCTCTCTCAGGAGCGAGCGCAGGCGGTGGTGTTGCGGGTGTTGACCTCCTTTAAAAGCAGCGATATCGAGCCAGCTGTGAAGTCACTAGACAGGAACGGGGTGGACCTGCTGATGAAGTACATCTACAGAGGCTTCGAGAAGCCCTCAGACAACAGCAGCGCCATCCTGCTGCAGTGGCACGAAAAGGTGAGGCCTACTGAGTTTAGGGCTGCAGCCAGACATCTTTTATAGTGTGCACTGAGATTCCAGTTTAAGAATCAGAATCAGAAAACTATATCGAACCTGGAGGAAACTGCTATTGCTATGACTGCACAGACACACAGAGTCAAGATCAATATAAAATATAGTATAAGTCAGAAATACTCAGAAAATACTCTGTACTAAATACACTATTTTAGATATAAAAAAAATTATGTGGTCAATAAGAGAGGTGGATATAAATACTATAGATAAATAAAGAAAATTACTGCTGAAATGAGTTCATAAGCTACGCTTACCTTTTACTTTAACAAATGATCACAAACACTAACCACAGAGGTGACCTTTGTAGGTCTGCAGTTATAGACGTTAATCCACCTGTTAATCCATCTGCACAATTTATCAGCCCCTTTCTATACACTTTTCATAACAGAAAGGGTCTCAGCACTGTCCAGATTAATAAGTGGCGGACTTTGTCCATATCATTCAACAGTGATAATATTTATAATTATTACATGCACTTTTTAATGCTCGGTCTGAATACTATGCAGAATTCTGAAAAAATACTCTGGTTGGTAACTGGTTGTGATGTTTTGAGTAAATGGCTAGACTTCTTCTCCCTCCCTATCTAGAGAGTAATGCCTTCTACAGCAGGGCTCCAGATGGCGACTAAAATGGTCGCCAATGCGACTAGATTATTCATTTTGCGACTAGTTTTTTCAT
>JBBPCZ010003767.1:0-15627 GCA_037974445.1 Brycinus macrolepidotus
TATTGCAAACCTTGTGTTTTTAAATGGGGTTTGAATATGTGTCCACTGTAGTGGACACCATGCATGAAAGGGTTAAAATAAGTTAAACTGGATTTGTGTTCCAGAACTGATCATTCAGCATCAATACCCGACCTCACTAATGTTCTTGTGGTTGATTGCAACCAAATCCTCACAATATTGTTCTAACATCTAGAGTAAACCTTTGCAGAAGAGGCTGCTTTTGTAGGAGATGTTTCTGATATACTGGTAACTCAAAGAATATGAGGTCTTTGGTACTTCAGGCAAAAAATGGAAAAAATATGGTAGTAAATGAGCCAGAAGTGGAGCAGACAAAGTGAGGATGTTACATAAGAGAGAAGCTGTTTGCTTCTGCTTGATGTAATTGTGTAAAGTGTGTCACGTGTAGTGAGTGTGTGTTTGGACTGCAGGCCGCCAGTTGGGGATTACTGCCCTGCAAGAGAAACTCAAAAGCATCAGGATTCCAGACCTGAGCGGGACAGAATCAGTGTCGCCTATTGGCAAAGTCTCATACAGTCTGACAGGGTGAGAACGGCTTCTCTTCCTTATGCTGTATCTCTAGCTTTGTGCATCGTATGTGCAATAGTCTTTATGTGCAATATCACTACATACAGTATGTCAATATTACTTATATACTACTGATCTCTACTGAGTGCAATAACATACTCCTAACTACCATCTGTTTCATTAGATTTCACTTAACTGTGTTAATTATCTGTAGTCTTTACACCCAGCATTTGTGTATATAGAATAGTGTATTTCATACTGAGATTTTTCTACAGATTTTTATTTAGATTTATTTAGAGTTTATAATTTATATTGTTCTTGTCTCTGTGTTTCTGTGTGTCTTCTCAGTCATAACATAAGCAATTTCCTCTATGATCAATAATGTTTTCTGATTCTGATCCATCTATAGCATATGGCCAATTATCAAGGACAACAATTTAGAGACATTTCCCTGTAGCCAAAAGAAGCCAATAATCATTCCATAAAATGGGTGCCAAAAAGAGTCCGCAGCTGAGGTGCCATCAAGAATATTACTAAAAAAAGTTGAATTCACATCAAACCTTTGCTCAGATGTATATATGTTTTCATATTGAAACTAAATATATTAAAAAAAAAACGAAATTGAATTTTTAAGTAAAATATTATTCGTATTATTCAGAGTTTTGCCTTCTATCCTGTGACACCAACTAATTTAGCCATAGAAATATTGTCGCATTAAATTACGTGAATAAGTGATTTTATTTAAACCTAAAGAGAGCCAAGTTAAAAAGCTGGTACATTTTAAGTTTTGATAACTGATCATTTGTTGTTTTATGCTTCCTTAACACCATCACACAAAATAGAAAGAGTAAACGATTTGTATGTAATTAACTGTTGAAAGCTGACATTAGAAGGTATAATCTCAATAACAGCCAGTTATCCATGATTTTTTTTTTATTCTCATAAAAAGTTAGTGTTGTAATTCTCAGTGCTATTTGTCATTTTAATGCTTACTGAGTTTGTTTTTGGTAGGAGTAACATGTAATTGAAGCTACAGAATACAAAAATGTGATTTTTTTAACATTAAAAAAATGAATTAGCTTATCCGTTTGCTACGAATCTCATGGAATGACTCTGAGCAGATGACCAGCACATGCCCATTAATTTGTATTATAAGTGCATTTTAGTAAACATGTTTTCTGCTTTTTTCTTCTAAAAATGTGTCATCATTATTGTCCATGGTAATGGACTGTATACTACAGAAGCAGGAAATAGAGATAAGGTTAAGAAACACTACAGCATTCCTTTAGATTTTTGTCTGAAGCTTTTGCAGACTCTCTTTTCCACACTTTTATAAACAAATAACTTGCACATTGGTCAAAGTAAATTCTGAATAGTTTGATCATATACTGAATAATAGGTACTTACTCAGTAAATGGGGTTAGAGTTTCTCCTTCATATTCCCAACAGGATACAGATTTTAAGTCTGGGGCTGCCCAAATCTGAGCTGGGCTTGGTGCCCGGCACTGGAGTCAGCCTGTCCATCGGAGATGCCTACATTAACCTACATGGCAACTGGAGAGTCAAATACTTAAGGATAATGTAAGCAGAAGCAAAGAAACACAAAATGTCCAAAAGTTTCCAGACACCCCTTCTAATTAGTGAATTTGGCTTCTTTAGGGTGCTTTAGTCAACATGTCCAAACCATGTTCAGTGCCAAGCACTGGCTAAAGGGGTACAAAGTTCCTCAGCCTCATCAGCCAACATAAGTACCTGACCTCACTAATGCTCTTGTGGCTGAATCCAATCAAATCCTCACAGCAATGTTCCAACAAAATCTTCCCCAAAGTACAGGCAGTTATTGCAGACAATCTCCCTATCAACACCCTGGATTTCAGAATAAACTTTGGATGGGCAGGTGTCTGCAAACTTTTGGACATACATTGTACTTTACTGATTTGCTGGAAATGTTGGGCCTGACTGGTCTACTCCATATTAACAAAAAAAAAAAATTAATTGTGTAGAAAGGATTCTGGCTCTTTTGATTTGGCTGTGAATGGACTGTCAATCAGCACCACCATTGCTGTCAAGAGCGACGACACCGGCAGGCCGACAGTCAGCGGTACTAACTGTGGGGCCAGTGTTGGCCACGCTAGCATCAAGTTTCATGGAGGAGCAAGGTAATCACATACCAAGTTAAGTGACAATTCAACAGCTCCTATCGCTTCTTTTTAAGATGATTGTTCTTGAAAAATCTAATTTAAGCTACAAGGCTAATGTAGAAATAATGCAAACTTACACTCCATAATTAGCTTTGTGCAAACTGCAAGCTTTAATTGCCATACACTTGCTTCCAGTTAGGGAGTTCTTGAGTAATATCAAATTTAGTGAGGGGAAATATTTAGACAGTTGTTTTTGTTATGTGATAACCTACCAGAGCATATATCTACTTCAAACTTACACAGGGGTATTGACTTTGTGCCGCTAAATATGACCAAAAAAAGCATGTATTCATAAGCTTAAACAAAGCTAGGTTTGAAAAACAAAACTGATGGGAGGAAAAAATTAATCGGACCACAGATTAATAACAGTAGTTTATTGTTGCAAAGCCAGTGTTGGTAATTCCGGTGCTGAGACATCTACAGTAATTAGTTAATAAGGTTACGAGGATCCTTCTGGTAGACTCACAATTTCAAAATCCCCCATGAATTTTCAGCGGGATTCAAGTCAGCAGATCTTGTAAGAGACCTTGTGAGCACTTTCATTTTGTTTTTTATAAACCTCAAGTTATCTTGGCTTAATGTTTGGGAGTCATTGTCTTGTTCAGTGTCTTGTTTTCATTAAATGAAGTTATCCTCTCATATCTCCTGGTACATTCATTCATGTTTCTCTGATGTTGTGTAATGTTTCGATAAGGAGTAGAAGCCCCATTTAATGATGCTCCCACCTCCATACTTCCCTTCTTTCTCCAAATATCATGATCTGAATGCCAAAGTGTTACATTTTTGTTTCATCGGAACAGAGTCTTTTAATTCATCTATAGAATTCTGATTTGTCTAAATCTGTGCAGATTTATATGTGCATCTTTGTGCTTCTTTTTTAGTGGTGTGTATGAATGGAGTGCGATTCATTGCTTATTGTTCTCTGTAACTGTTGTCCCGGTGGTTTTCAGGTCACAAGCAATATCTTCCTTATCATTAGTCTGAGAGCAAACCAGCATGGTGCAATCGTCAGGGAACAGTTGTGGTTTCATGAACTTTCTTCCTGCATATTATCAAACCAGTTGTACAGACAGGGATGTTTAAGGTCTTTGTTAGGTCTCTGTAGCTTTTTGCATTAGAGCATTGTTTAAAAATATTGTGCCTGGGAACTTTAGAATGCTCCTTCACCGTAGTTGCTTTTTATGTGAAATCGTCCCAGCAGCATTAATGTATAGAAATTGATTTAAATATAAATTTTAATACAGTGTCTACTTTGTCTACCTTGTTTCCCCTCACTCTAGACTGTCATGTGGTTTCAAAAGAAAACTTTTACTATGCAACATGCATTTGTCCATTTGTAATGTTATAAGCAGGGCTGCTTGTAGGTATAAGCACTATGAGCAGTTGCTTAGGGCCTGTAAGCCACCAGGAGGCCCAGAGAATGTATTTTTATTTGTCAAAACCACAGTGATCTAGAGATTTTATAAGATTGTTTCTTTCTCAGTTAATGAAGCATTAACTCTTCATCTATTGGGTGCCTCAAACAGGATGTTGCTTAGGGCCCCCAAATGTTCAGATGTGGCCCTGGTTTTCATAAGTTTCTGTTAATGGTTGGTTACATTGGCTTTGTAGCTCCAGTTCAAAACTGAAGAAGCAAAATTTAGAACATCAAATATGTCTTGAGATTGGGGCAAACTGTCTGAATTAGATTTTTTAACCGAACTATTGTGTTAAAAATTGCTCCAAAATCCCATCATTACTGTTGTCAAAATGACAGAAGTGAAAGGGGAATCTCTAAAAGCAGCAGTGCAGGTTACGTCTCTAAACATGAATAACAGGTTTTACACAATTGCTTAATGTGCTTAAAACAATGCTTGAAGTCATTGTTCATCATGTTCCAGTGTGAGCTCTTTACCAGACATGCACAAACTGTAAAAGTTTTTTCCTACATAACAGAGTAACTGATACTGTAAGTAACTCCATCTATTTCATTTTCTCCCCACCAGCTGGCTGTATAATCTGTTTAGTAAGTACATTGACCAGGCTCTAAGGAGGGCCCTACAGAACCAGGTAAGGCACTTAACTATGACTGATATTAAACAACAAGTAATAATGGGACAGTCATTTTTTCATCAGAAAAATGCCTGTTGTTTCAGATCTGTCCTCTAGTAGCCGATGGCATAAATGAAATGAATCCCCGCCTGAAAACGCTAAACGGTACAATTCTTTATTCAGAAGAACACACTACCATTCAAAAGTATGGAAATGATTATTTCAACCAGTTTGGTGTCAGATAAGCATATGCAAATATGCTAGTTATACCACATTTTGCGCAAGAAAATGCAAAAAAAAAAATCCTATAGCGGATGTGTATTTATTTTCACATATTTTCACTTAGAAAGGGGGGTAATTAATGAATAGATAATTTTATATATTATCATATACACACACACACACACACCTATATATACTTTTTTTCATTGAGTAACCTATTGCTCCCAAAATACTTGAAATCATAAAAAAATAAAACATTATAATTTATTTAAATGTCTATATTAAATGAATTATGCAAGTTATTATTGTACAAGGCAGAACTGAACAAAAGAATTGAAGTTTTTTTTTTCTCTACAATTCCTTAGTTTTAGCCCAAGTTGACAAGTATGCAGAAATTGAATATTCCATGGTGGAGTCTCCTGTCGTGTCTAATTCCAGCATTGATCTCAGTTTAAAGGTGAGCTGCCATTATACTGTCGAGCCAAGTCAAACTCAGGAGCTCAGAGAAGAATCTAGACTCTAGAGGTTCTAGAAGATTCATCCCATCTTTCTCACTGTTCTCTCTGTAGGGAGAATTCTACAACATCGGACAGCATAAGGAGCCCCCTTTCTCCCCCACCCCGTTCTCCCTGCCCCCTCAGGACAGCAACATGCTGTACATCGGACTGTCTGCCTTCACCCCCAACTCTGCAGCATTCGTTTACAACAGTGCTGGGACCCTCAGCCTCTACATCACAGACGACATGGTGAATACAAAACCAAAAGGAAGTCACAAGGAAGACATTAGTTTGTACACATGCAAAGCTGCCTTTCCAGAATCAGATTAATCTTTAAGCCTAGGCCAGAAATGTTGAACACGCTCTGAGGGCTTGTAGCTCAGAACAGTTTAGTGATATCCCTCCTCAAACACACCTGATTCAACTTGTCTGTCAATTTCCATGTTTAGTAGATGTGCTGGAGTTTGTAAAACACCTACCTGGTGTTCCTCCAGGACTAGAACTGATAAAAAAGGAGGAATAGTGAATGAGGAATCACTTTTGAAATTTAGTCCGTATGAGTGTAACCACATACACATTTTCAGGGTCAGGTGTAACCACACACACATTTTCAGTGTCAGTGTAACTACACACACATTTTCAAGGTTGGTGTAACTACACACACATTTTCAGGGTCAAGTGTAACCACACACACTTTTTCAGGGTCGGAATGTGACTGTGGGGTCAAGATTCTATTCGTTTTTCAGTATTTTGTCTGTTATGTCAATGTCCCATTTCTATTAAGCCCTAATTGTTCAAAGGGTAGGCTTAATCCATGTCTAGGAAACCAGACCATAGCGTGATACATGGCACACAAGGAGAAGCCTATTTTTCAATCTCAGCGTCAAAAAAGTCAACATTACACTGTAACTGACCTGTATTATTTTATTTAATTTTTTTTCTATCCAATTTTGTCATGTTTAATTCCACACTATCTAGGCCTCCCCCAGTCACATGGCACCCCCAGCACTGGGAGGGTAAAGGCTAGCATGTGCTTCCCCGAGTCTTTTCGGCCTGTCCTGGAGGAAAACACTACCAGTTTTGTTATATCAGATGCCCATGCTCTCAAGCTTCATTAACTGAGTGACTGGGGGGGAAAGAAAGATCCATACTACCCACCCAGGGAGAGCAAAGCCAACTGAGCTCTCTTGGACTCTGGACTATGTATAGCTGATTGAATTGTACCATTAAAAATGATCCCAAACTAATAACTGTTTCCTCCTACAGATCCCTTCAAGTTCCCCCATTCGACTGAACACTAGAACATTTGGAGCCTTCATTCCACAAGTATGATTACATTATATTTATCTAATGCTCTCAGACAAGTTCACTACCTTTTAAAGAATAATGAATGTTTGAGAGTTAATCGAATCTAGAGAAGAATTAGCATTAGCACTGCACAAGATATCGTTTGTTAAAGGAACAGTTCAACCATACATAATCTTGCTTACAATTAACTGAAACTAGTAATCACCAGTTAGCATGATATTTGAATAATGCTAATTGGTGACTATTCACTTTCATTTGTTGTTAGCAACATTAGCATGGTTGGGTGATTTGATGAATCAAGGCATTCATGTAATCCAGCAGAAATATATTATTTGGGTCAAAATAAAGGCACATCAAAATTTTACTGCAAAATTGCAAATCTAGTATTTTGTAAATATTGTTCAGCTCTAGCTCTTGGTAACTAGCTCTCTGTTAATGGGAAGGACAAGGTTGAGCCTGTGAAGTTGGATTAGAGATAAGGAACAACCCTATCAGTATCTGTTGAACAACCTTCAAATTTTGGCTTAATTTATCCAGTGAATAAAAAAATCTCCCCCTACTTGTTTAGGAGGGTTATTCCTTTAAAGCTCATTTCTGCCTGGTCTCTCTAACAGATTGCTAAGGAATACCCTGGCCTGATGATGAAGCTCCTGGTAAAGACAGCAAAGGAACCAACCATCACATTTGAGCCCAACAACGTGACTTTGCAAGTTAACAGCACGGTCACAGCTTACGCTATTCAGCCCAACTCTACACTGTCTCCTCTCTTCATCCTCAAAGTGGTGAGTCATACAGAAGGGACCCTGTTGCACTGTTCAGCCTGGAGATAACATTTTCCATGACTTATCATGCGCCTTCTGCCCACAGGACGCCAGCGTCAGTGCTAAGATTTCTGTAACTGGGCTGAAAGTGACTGGAGTTCTGACCCTTAATCAGTAAGGCACAAAAGCATTTAAACTAATGTAGGCCCAACCTGCCCATCACAAGTTTGGGGACACTTTCTAATGCAAAAGAGCATGGACTTTTCTATTAGAACTGGAAAAGAGTCCTGTCTTGGGAATAACACCAAAGCCCACACATTTTATTCTCTTATTGAGACATCAGTACTCTAACCTCCCAGGTTTTTAAACCACATTAGGGCTACAAAAAAAAAAAAAACTCCCTGTATATTTGGAAAGGAAAACTGTTATTTGTGAAATAAAAAAAGACTGCAAGATGTCCACAACCTTAAAAGGACACTCTCTATACAATACAGCATACATATTCTGTGCATTTATCCATTTTGAATCTTAACGCCCCAATTTTTCATGTCACAGAATGGAAATGTCCTTAGGTACGAGCTATGTGGGACCGTTCCAGGTAAGAGACCTAATAGTTCACATTGCAAAGGTCTGCAGAGAAAAAAACACAATTGCATTAATGTGTGTGTATGTTAAACAGGTGAAATCACTGGACAACATTTTCCAGATGGTTCTGAAAGTCGTGGTCATACCCAAGGTTAATGGTGAGTACATGATCTGATCAGACTCACGATTTATTTATGTTGGAAAGCATTTTTAATCCCCCAGACCCCCTTTTCCACAGCCCGCCTACAGCAAGGTTACCCTCTGCCGGCTATTGGAAAGATGAATCTGGTGAATACTCAGCTTCAAATTCTGAAGGTGAGTTAATCAGTGACACGAACAAACATTATTGAGTTAACTGATGCTGTTTTGAACCAAGGAGAGGTAATATGACAATGTTATTGCGATCCATTCCATCACAATACACTTTCCTGAGCACAAAACAGGTATTCGAGAACCGTGGCTAATTCAGTGATTATTAACCAACTGTGCAGACCCTGTAAACAACCAATAGTACTGAGCTGCATAATAACAATGTACTGATTGATTTTTAGCCCTTTGTTAGTGATTGATTTGTCCTCCTGTTCCTGACAGCAAATGAATAAGATTAAAAATCATTAGGAATGCATTATGCACACCCACATATATGAACACCCACAGTCAAATTACATGTTTTGTTGCTTTTCTAAGCCAGTACACATCCTCTTCAGGGAACAAATTATTTAGTTGATTAATTGAGTAAGCCTATATGCCACTTATAGCAGCAAACATGTAATTTTTCAAATTGCATTCATGTCGTCTTGCTGGTGTTGGATTCATCTGTCAGAGCTGAGCATAAAAGTGATTTGAGTGCTAATAGTGCCCCCTTGTGGAGAATGTTTAGACTGTTGAACACATCTTTTCAATACCTTGCAAATTCACTGTTTAAAATTGCAAAGTGATCACTAACCTGATTCACTGAGAAGATAATTCATTCTTTTTATTTGAGCAATACATTTTAATTATTTGCAACAGCCATAATATAAAGTATATTACAAAATTAAATCTGATAAATATTGTAAATGTCAACATTTTTGCTATTTCTCCCACCAATATCTGAATCCCTATTATATTGTTCTTACAGGACTACGTGTTGATTGGGACAGATGTTCAGCTCACAGGATAAGCCTTTTTTTCTCCTCCAGTTTTTGCCGACACTGAATTCTCTGTACTTCTCAAATGAATTTCCCAATGAAGGAAAGCAATGTGATTGGCCAATGAAGGAAATCAGCTCAGACAGGCCATTTCGATGTTGTAATCATTTTTTAATTATTATACATGACCTTTGTATGATTTCAAACTTGACTTTAAATAAATAAATGTTTTTTTTCCTATTGATGTGCCCATTTCTTCACTGTGCTTTAAATAGCAAGTCCACAATGCACACAGCCACACAGTACAGATACTGAGGAACCTGCAAGTTAACATGTAGCTGCTTGTTCATGCAGGAGCTGGTCAGATTTTCTGCTGTCATTCAGGGAGGTGTGGCAGATGACTTCGCCACGCAGGCTCTGAGAGTTTGCTGAAGTAATCTGTAAATAGGACAGAAGCATTCAACAACAATCACAGTAATGTTGCAGTCAGTTTACAGCTAATTACATTAGACTGCAGAGCTTAACTGTTGATTAATGCATTGGTTTCTTAAATGAAAAGGCCTATAATTGATATACAAAATAAACATTATTATTGGGGGAAAAAAAGATCAAACTAAGAAGGCTTTTTTAAAAACATTTTAATCAAGACTTGATTAAGCACACTTCATCCTATTTTATTCCTGAAGAAGACTCACCTTCACTAGTACATAGTCTCCTGCTTTAACAGAGACAGTACCAGTGTCCGTGTTCTGAGAGGGCAAATCCTTTCTGGGGAAAATCACCTTCAAGTTTCCATCATTCCGACCACAAAGATCCTGGGACGACCGTTTACTCTCCTGCAAGGTACAGAAGCTGTTTAAGCAAAATGGATCTAACTGAGGCTTGCCTGAGCAGCCACCAAAAACACTATGACACGTACAGTAAAACACTTTACAGTAGTAAGTAAAATTCCTTCTTATGACAATAAATAACCAATAATAGTGTTTTTGTAATTCACGATTCAGTATGCAAGATTTATTTCAAAATACTGAAATACATTAACAACACGAGACACAAAAGAGTTAAAATTGCACTGAAATGGCTGATATTGAGAAGAAGCTAGTGGTTCCCAATTAGTAGTGTGTAAAGTATAACTGGTGCCTACTACAATTGTGTATTATGATGAAGAGTTTATGGGGCAGCTGGTGGCCTGGTGGTTAGGGAGTTGCCCCTGCGATCAGAAGGCCGTGGGTTTGAATCCCAGGATTGCTAGCAGCACTACTGAGGTACCCTTGAGCAAAGTACCATCCCCACACACTGCTCCCCGGGCGCTGTGTTCCTGGCTGCCCACTGCTTCACTTGGTGAATGGGTTAAATGCAGAGAACGAATTTTGTGCTGTTCACACTGTGTGCTGTGTTCACGTGTGACAAATGGACACTTTACACTAATTTCCCTTCCCAAGCCAACTGTAATACTCACTCCCTCCACTAGGACGATTTGTGTGCTGCCAACGAGAGCCGAGTTGACCTTGCCTGCCTCCTCTCGAAACACTGAGATAAGTTCTTCCAGGCGCCTTTTCTTTACCTCAGCAGGGACGTCGTCCTGGAGACGATGGTATGCATGTGTTTTCTGTTGATAACAAAAATGACCATTATCAGCAAATCACAACAACCTTTAAATCTCTTACCGGATTCATCTCATACACCACAATACATGGAAATGCCTGATACTACGCCCTATTCACTGTATACTGCTCTGTCCAAAAATATAGTAGAGAAAATCCAGTGTACTGTTTAAACCCCACAGTTCACCACAATATAATGTACAAACTATGCTGTCTAGCAGACACACAGTACCCATAATGAATCATGTTGTATGCAACAGAATGTTTCTACTGTCATGAGTAAAAGTAGGGCGTTAGTGTACATGTTTTCAATTTGGAATATTCTATCCACTGGAATATGCTATAAGTATAAGAAATGCTCAAAGCAAGTTTCGCTTTAATGCCTAAATGAAAAAATATATGAAATATATAAAAATATATTTTGCAATCCTTATATATGCATTATATTTATCATTGTTATAATTACAAATAATAACTCACCGCCATTATTATTATTGCTAATTATTATGGTTTATTTTTATTATTTTTACTATTAATGCATACAATTCTGTTTATTTATTTGCTCTTATTCATCCTTTTTGTGAAATACCTGTAATGCTAAAAGGTGAAACATCACTGCTGTCAGTTGGTGTTTCCAAATCCTGGTGCTGAAGGAATACAGGGCTGTATTCTGCACATTTCAGTACTTTTCTTGCCTTAACACACCTATTCAGTAAGGGGTTGTTAAACTGGTTGGTTGAATCAGGTGTGTTGGAAACACACTCATAAGCATGGTGTTCCATATAGTGCTCCTGATTTTCCAGTGTAGCAAACAGTGATTAGGCAACTGTTTCTGTTCACATATGAACACAGTGTCAGCTGTTTGTTTGTTGAGCTCACCTTCCTCATACTGTAGGCAAACAGGAACCCTACATTGTAGCCCACCTCCCTGAGCAGAGACAGGGTCTGCTGGTGGTCCTCTTCAGTCTCCCCACAGAAACCTGTGATGATGTCACTGCTCAGACTGACCCCTGAAAGTAATGCATATCTTCAGTAAACATCATTCATTTGATTACTGGATTACACAGTTCATTTGACTACATTCTGAATAGCTGTTAAACACCTGGTATTATCTTTCGAATGTTTTCCACCAGCTCAAGGTAAGCTTCTCTGGTATACCTGTAAAAACAATACAGAAATTAAGAAAATTAATCAAACCAGCTATACCGTTCTGTGGCAAGTTGCATTATCGTAGTGCTGGTTCTCACCCACGTCTCATCGCCTGCAAAACCTCAGTGCTACCGCTCTGAACTGGCAGATGGATCTGTTTGCAGATGTTGTTCCTCTCTTGGATCAAATGTAACACCTTGAGGAAAAACACACACACAGAACAGATATCAGACCTCATAACAGCACAAACTGAAAAAACAATCAAAGGAACCACATATAAAGGTCTAACACACAAGCCAAGCTACGTCCCTGTAGGACCACAGTTTGACAACCTTGGTATCATGTATTGCAATACTCCAATCTTTTCTAAGGTTCAAATGGCATGCACCTCATCTGGAAAGTCCTTGGGATGTGGGGAGGTGAAACGTATCCTCATGTCAGAGTCTACAAGGGAAACACGGTCCAGAAGTTCTGCGAATCGCAGGCCCCCTTGCT
The DNA here is from genome assembly GCA_037974445.1 of Brycinus macrolepidotus. NCBI lineage: Eukaryota > Metazoa > Chordata > Actinopteri > Characiformes > Alestidae > Brycinus > Brycinus macrolepidotus. The sequence goes on from JBBPCZ010003767.1 coordinate 12,509, forward strand.
TGGCACGGTACACAGTGCTGAAGCCTCGACTGAGGCATGAAGCAACCTCAGAGCTGCTGAACTGCACCTCCGAAACGTCCCTGTAGCTGTTCACGTTTTGTCCCAGCAGGGTCACCTCCTTCACACCCTGCACCCAGAAAAAATTCATATAGTTAGAATCCAATTCAGCTGAGGAAAATACCCTTTAATTCTACATACCTTGGAGAAATAAAACCCTAAAATATAAGAGTTTGATGTACTATGTAAACACTGTTAAAATTTCAAAATGCACTATTCACTCCTTAGTCCATAAATGGCAACCAAGTTGCAAAAAGGCCTGTTTTGAACTCATGATGTTTGTAATCTCACAACCACAAACATGAACATGAACATTACATACGACTGCCCATTCTGCCCATGGCACTTTAGCCCACCCATTTTCATTTAACTGATAAACAGTCTAGAGTTTTTAGAAGATTTAGGAAAAAATTATGGACACTTCTGTTTTCTTGGTTTTCAGGAAAAAATTAAATTGCTGAATCCTTCCCATGCATGCAGAATGGCTACATATTTTTTTACCCACAAGCCTAAACTTAACAGTTTGTTCCACATGTCAACCTAGTCAACACAGGCCAGCAATCAGAAAGACATCAACTATTTAATTCAATCTTAAAGGCACATGAATGCTGCCTATTTAACAAGTGATTAAGGCAGGCTGGATAATGGTCATGCAAAAATTTATACTGTGCATGGTACATAAACCTACACAAATTGTGTGTCGGCTTTCGAAGAAAAAAAAAAAGCTGTATATTGGCCCTTTCCAGAAAAAAAGAAATCATTTTATTCAGTTCTACAGCTGTCAAAATAAAAGACCTGGTCTGACAGCATGCGGACTTCTTCCAGTATGGAGGACGCGGGTCTGCTTCTCTCTCTCCCTCGAGTGAACGGCACAATACAGAAGCTGCACATGTTGTCACATCCTCGCATTATAGACCTATGATAGGCACAAAGGACAAAATAAACTCAGAATAAAGGACAAAATAAACTCAGAATAAAGGACAAAATAAACTGCGAAGTCCACAGAGGATTTTATAACTATCAGCAACAGACTGACACTGAGGTATTGTTTGAAGTAGAACATCTAACAGCATGAAGAATCACTGGAATACTAAAACAGTGCCTTTGAAATTTTATATCACTTTCATCCTCAATGCAGGAAAGTCTGTGTCATGTCTTAATTAGTAACCAGGCAAGGCAGACTGGAGAGTGATTTCTGAGAAAGTTTTGGGTCAGTGTTTATACAGTTTTTTCAGGACCAGTGTTTAGACAATACAGTCCATAGATAATGACCAAGACAATCACCACTTTCCTGCTCGGTGGCTCAGTCTGTGACTTCTACACGGCTAACCCAATATCAATGTAAATACATTTCAGTTAAAGCTATAGTGTACTCAGGGGCGGATCTACCGGGGTGGCATAGAGATGACGGTCGTACACCACAAACACCACAAACTCTCCAAATGGACTACCCATGATACTATCAGTTTTGTGTTTTAAAGCGTTCTTATGTATATTAGTGAGTCTGTGAGGATTATGGCGCTGTTCATCATTGGGGGAAAAATGCTAAAGATACTTATAAGATCTTACACTCCCTGCAAATCCTTCAGCTTAGGGCTTCACAGTACAGACAAAACTCCATGTAGCAATACAGTCATAATATACTGTGAATGCCATTCACCTTGCATTATATTAAAAACACCTTGATGCAACAGTAGAAATTTATATAAAAAAATAGAAATTTATATGGAACTGATGTTTTGTGCTTTATTTGTATATTATAGCTATCTATGATAAAAAAAATATTACCAATAAATGAATACAGTCGGAAATTAAGTGCCCTTTTTAAGACTCACACACATTCACTGATGCACAGGTAGCCACCATTTGTCTACAACTCACTCATATGAAGCATACTTGATAGACTCCCACCCCACATAAGAAGGGCTGAGGGTTTGATTCACTGTCCCGGCAGGAACCAAGAAGAATACACCCTCACATACTACCATATTAGTAACTAAACTAAACTATGCTGACTGCACCCTTATCGACCTACATATAAGGAACTCACACAAAAGCACTGTGGCCTGTACTGTGGACTGGCATAACATCAGCGTAGGTCTCCTCCAGGGAAAGCAGGACGTTACTGGCCCTCTGACCTCCGTGGGCAAGAGACAGCAGCCTCGGCAAATCTCTATAGGCATCCGGCCCTGCAACAACGTCCACCAGCTTCTCCTTCTCCAACAACTCTGTCTTTAGTCTCTCAGCCATGCAACCTGGAAAAAGAGATGAGTAATGTGAAGATATGTGACTGCTAAAAGTATTAACAGAATGACCTGTTGTGTTAAAAAAAAAAAAAAAACAAGATTTAAGATTTAGACATCTTACATAGAGCCTGGAAGTTGTTTTTTTTTTTTTTTTTAGAATTGTTTGAGTTTCTTTCTTTTTCCACTATATTATTTTTCTTTTTTTCTTTTTTTTTTTGGCAGTACTGTTTTGCAGGTTATACGTGGTAGTAAACATGTGAAAAAAATAGTGATATGTATTGGGTATCTTGGGTATCAATGCCATGCCACCTCACCCCTAGGAGGTTATAAAAACAAACATATGCCCATCAGACTGAGGGACTAATTTAAAAGAAGGCTGAAGAACATCGATGAAGACAGAAATTACCCAGGATTCCTATTTTTAACTGAGTGTTGGCCTTTAGCCGCTTCTTTTTAAGTGCTGTGAGTTGTTTGAGTCTGTTCCAGATGGTCTGCTCAGCTTTATCCCTACAAACAAGGAGAAAATGGCACTGAAATCCAGCAACTGCGTCCAGATAAACACAAGACTATATTGAATATATGTAGCTAAGAACTGATTTTAATAGATGATCAGAACTGGACTATTACCAACCTTACAGAACAAGTGACAAGAAGCACCACATCTGCCTGGGAGAGAAGTTTGAGAAACATGAGTCAAAGCATTCACATGAAGATCCATCATATGTACAAAAAAACTGGGATGCCTGACCATTACACCAACAGGGACTTTAATGATAATGCATTCAAATCCATAGACTTTAATATGGAGGGGGGGGG
>JBBPCZ010003803.1:0-15623 GCA_037974445.1 Brycinus macrolepidotus
TGCTTCCGGGTTATATACCATGTGACGCACATCACTTCCGGGTCCTAGTGCGCGTCACGTGACTGGTGGGCGTGACAGACAGGGCTTGGAACAACCAGAGCTGCAAAGAGGGGGGGGGGCATTCACACCATAACTGAAGCCACAGAGAAGGCCACTAGGTGGCTTTGGTTAAAGAGGACAACCTCATGGATTGGTGCTGCTGGACTGCAAGCTGGGACTTCAGCCCTGATCAACCCTGGCTGGGTCACCTGGGGAGGGGTTGTAATGTTGTATTTTCCGAAACCAACAATGGCCTCAGGTACATTTTGATGATGCATCTCAGCACATCTTGGAGATGTTTCTTGCAACATATACCTTTGCTTCTCTCAGAGTCAAAGATTTTGTTTCCCTGACTGCCAGTGAGGCTGAATGGGCATTGCTGTTCAAGGGTATCGTTGACTTTACTGATGATTCCCATAACAGAGGCCTCAAATTCATAAAAACACACTTTTAGCATTTTGCTTGTCTCCAACTTGTCATATACAAGATGCTTCTGAATACTGATATGTTAAAATACATTTTTACTTATTTTATTTTAGGCTTTATTGCTATAATACAGACTGTGCATCCAGGTAAATTATGCAAAATGTGAATGTGAAAGTATAATAGTGTGGGTAAGAGGGTATTATAGAATGTGTGAGAAAGTTTGATGACAGTGTGTGAAAGAGTGTATGATGTTGTGTGTGAGAGACAGTATGACGGTGTGTGTGAGAGAAAGTAGGACAGTGTGTGAAAGAGAGTATGATAGTGTGTGAGTGTGATACTTTGTGTGAAAGGTTTATTAGTGAATGTAAGAGAGTATTACAGTGTGTGTGAGAAGTACTGGCGGCAATTTCTCCTGAATTTCATTGTTTATTTACAGTACTCATGCTGTATTATACAATTACAGTACGTCATTGTATTTCTAAATACAATTGTTTTTTTTCCACACTGCAGACTGATCTAACCTCTCACACCAAATGCTTGAATGTGCCCCCTACAGTTCAATAAACACATGTGAACTGCGGTAGTATGAAATGCTTATCATTTCCCTATAATTTCCAAAACTTGCTTATTGTGCTGCATACAACACACACTGTACATTCAGATCCACAGAACATCTCTGGAGCCTATCAGAATTCCCCTGGAGCCTATTAGCACTCTGTATGCAAATATGAGCTGGAGAGGAGAGTGGAAAAACAAATATTCTCTCAGTTCCAATATGACAATGGCAAACGCTAGCGAGACAGAAAGAAGCAAATTTGAATAGGCACTGCTGTCTTTCAAATCTGCTTAGTGGAAACATTTTGGATTCAACGTTCAATACGATGACAAGAGTAAAAAAAAGCTACTCAAGTGAAAACATTTTTAATATGACGTTTCATTTACGTCACCATCACCCAGCTGATTCCCTTGTCGGTGGAGCTGGAGCAAGGAGAATCTACTCGTTTGCATCATTGACATTTGTTCTACATGTGAAGGATTTTATCACACTTTTTCACTCTGTGGAGATGCAGATGGTAAAGAACAGCCATCTCTGTCCAGCAGCCTGATGTCCAGCAGACTGATGACCATATCAACTTTGCAAAGTGCTCTGGGAGTGGTCCTGAGTTGCAAATAATCTCCAAAGCCTCCAGAGGTGGTCTGCCAGAGTCCTCCCAGCAGCTGCCAGAGTCCTCCCAGATGTCTGCATCAGCCAAAGCATTTGGTATTTGTGGAGTGAAGCTTAGCTGCCCACCAGGACAATTAGCAGATTTCACCCATGATTTTTTTCACCCAGTGCAAGGTACCGTCCCCATACACTGCTCCCCAGGTGCCCCTTGTTGGTGGCAGCCCCCTGCTTCATTTGGTGAATGGGTTAAATGCAGAGAAAGAATTTCACATAGTTCACACCGTGTGCTGTGCTGTGGTTTGTTCACGCGTGACTGTAAGGGGCCACTTTACTTTACTTTACCCTCCCTGACTCCCTTCTTTGTCCAGAGAGATGAGGGTCAGGAGTTTTGCCAGCAAGGGGCCAGCCAAGGGGAGTGTGAGTGAGAGTTAAACCATAAAATACCATTATAATTGTAACATTCTCCCTGTCTTTTCTCCGTTCTTTGGCTTTTGTAATGTTTAGTCTTCACCCTGTCTTCTTGCTTGTTGTTGTTTATGTTCAACATGTGCCTTTGTTTACCTGACCCATGTGAGTCTGTTGTTTTGGTCTTAGCCCCGCCTTAGCCCTTCCCCTTGTTATTCTGTTCACCTGTGTCTTGTTTCTGTCTCCTTTGAAGCAAAGTTACATCAGTGATATAGCATTAAAGCAGTAAATAGTTCATCACTGGTAAGCAAAACTAATAGATCTTTGCAGGTGGCCTAGTGGTTAGGGAGTTGCTCCTGCAATCTGAACATTGTGGGTTCGAATCCCAACTGCTAGTGTCATCGGTGAGGTACCCTTGAGCAACCTACTGTCCCCACACTGTGCTCCCAGGGTGCCTCTTGTTGGTGGCAGCCCACTGCTTCACTTGGTGAATGGGTTAAATGCAGAGAAAGAATTTCACGCTGTGGTGTGTTCACATGTGACTATAAGGGGCCGCTGTTTTTCACTTTATGAACAGATGTGAGCAGGCATTTTGCCACCATAACGTAATGGAATGCTTCAAATGGATTTATTTTCATTTATGTTTTGTTTCCAATTTTTTTTTATTGCACATTGTAATGGCATTACATTCGAAAAGATATGTTTGCTTCAATTTTTAAATTATGCATGAAACAAATACAAATACAAAAAGTACAGTATACAAAAATAACAGAAACCCACCCACCCGAACACCCAGCACCACTAGCAGTCAAGTTGTATGTTTAAGAGTTGTAATAAATGGAGACCATACATTCAGAAATTGTTGGTATTTATCTATGAGAATATACCTGATACGTTGTAGATGTAGAGTAGTAGTTATTTCTGCAATCCATCCTTTTTCCAGAATTTAAATATAAGTTTTTTTGCTGTTATCAGACTGTAAGCAATAAATTGTCTCTGAGAAACAGTTAGCTTTCTCAGTTCTTCAGAAGTCCCCAAGATGATTACTTTCAGATCTGGATTAAGAGGGAACTTTAGTGTTTTGGAGAGGACACTAAATATATCCTTCCAGAAATTCTCTAATTTGGGGCAGGTTGCAAAACTGTGGGTTAATGTAGCTTCTTGAAATTGACACCGGTCACATAGGGGGGAGGTACCTGGAAATATTTTACTCAACTTGTCAAATTTATCTCCTTTGCCTAGACAATTGTCAAGTTTATTTGGGCAAGGCGTAGAGAAGTTCTCCATGTGTGTTTTAACGTAATCTCTTACCTGAAGGTACCTAAAAAAATTATTAGCTTTTAAGTGCAATCAACTTTGGAGGGTATAAAAGATGGGTTACCTGCGATAGGAAGAAAGAAGGACATGTTTCTCAGTTTGAGACTAAATTTAAGCTGTTTCCAGATGCGAACCATACTGTGTATTACAGGATTGTAATTGTATATTGATCGGTTCAATGTTATTGGTGACAAGGCAATGGCTCCTAGGGAAAAGGGCAAGCAGTCCTCTTTCTCAATTTTTAGCCAGTTTGGTTGGTGGTAGGAGTCATCTAGTCAAGAAATGAGGATCTTGACATTTATTGCCCAGTAGTAAAAAAGGAAGTTAGGGAGGGCTAATCCACTGCCCTTCTTGGGTTTGTACAGATGACGTTTGTGTATTCTGTGGGTTTTGTAATTCCAGATAAAGTTAGTAATGATTGAGTCAAGGTTCTAGAAAAATGATTTGGGAAGATAAACTGGTAGTGTCTGAAACATATATAAAAACTGCAGGAGAAAGATCATTGTTATAGCGTTTATTCTACCTACCAAAGAAATTGGCAATGTCTTCCAAAATTCTATGTTGACCTGGAGTTTTGCAATTAAATTTGATTTAAACAAAAGGGAGTATTCCTTGGTGATGTTTACTCCCAGGTATTGAAATTAATCGGTCACAATCCTAAAAGGGAACTGCTGGAATGCGATGTCGTTATTTATGTTTATGGTCATTAACTTACTTTTACTCCAGTTTATTTTGTAGCCAGAGAAGGCACAAAATTCGTTTATTGTGGATAATAAGTTTTGAATACTGGTGTGGGGGTTAGTAATGTATAGCAATACATCGTCCGCGTAAAGGGAAATTTTGTTTGATGAATTCTTGTTATTATAGCCATATATATTTGGATGAGATCTAATTGTTTCAACCAGTGGTTCTATGGCTATTCCAAATAGCATTGGGGAGAGAGCACATCCCTGCCGATTACCTCTGAATAAACGAAACTTTTGAGAGAGTGTTTGATTGGTTAGTATTTTTGCGCTTGGATTTTTATACAGTAGTTTCATCCACAAAATGAAGTTTTCACTAAGTTGAAATTTTTCTAACACTACGAAGAGATAAGACCATTCTACCTGATCAAATGCCTTCTTGGCGTCCAGCTCAATAATTGTTAGGCCTTGACTCTGTGTTTTCTAAAAACAAAATATGTTAAAAAAGCGCCTTAAGTTCGAAAACGAGTGTCTTTTAGGGATGAACCCAGTTTGGTCTGGGTGAATGAGCTTACGGCTGAGTCTATATGCTAGTGTCTTAGTTAGGATTTTCTGATCTGTTATTAAACACTGAAGGTTTAAAATGATAATAGGAATAAAAATGTTGGAGGAGTATTTGAGAAGCAGTTAACAGAGTTTTTGCGGGCATGTCCATCACAAGATCTCTACTGTAAATGGTCTCCTATAAATGATATGTATATTTAACATCACTGTCAAATATCTTTTTTTTGGTATCAACCAAAGTACCAATGTTATGAGCTGGTGATTTTCATTCACAACTGAATGTTGACAGTGAAATTTGAATTCGGGCCAACATGATGATTCTCTTGAAAAAATTACAGTGTCACCCTTCCATCTGGGTTGTATTGCCTATCAATCACACCATGAACTGAACACCACATTACAACACTTACATATTATTACAGGATACACTAGGTAACTGAAACATAAAAACTATTATGGTTAAAATACAAAAAATATAATAAAATATATTTAGACATATATTTGAGATGAGAATAATATTTAAAAAAGAGCAATAAATAAAAAATGAACAAATAAAGCAAATTGTTGATCCATGTAGAGGTCCCTTTTTTAGAAAAATAGTGGTACACCCATTGTCCTGAACACATTCCATAATTTAGACATAGTCAAAAGCTTTGCTGTAGTCAGTCTTGACTTACTTTTTGAATTCCTTTGCTTTTTCAATCATGCAGTGTACATCAGCAATGATCCCTCTAGTTCTCTCTTGTCTTCCCTGAATCCTACTTGTACGTATGGCAGCTCTCATTCAATGTAAGGCTCTAGTCTGTGCTGTATAATCTACAACATAATTTTACTGGGACATAATGGAAATTGTGCAATAGTTTGCACATTTTTTCTGTTCTCCTTTCTCTGCTATTGGTATATAAACTGACCTGTTCCAAAATGCAGGGCCTGTCTGACGTCTCCTTCTATCTGTGCTATTCTGTGTAGCTGACATCAACAAAATTGTCCTGAAAATGCAGAGGTCTTCTGTGCATTCCTTTCATCTCTGTTTGATTTTCATCCAATCTGTTATGACTTGTTCATCCAAAATCACACAAATGATCACACATATCATCTAGAAAACAACCCTTGCCTTCCCACAGTTGTTTCCATTTTCAATATCCTTCCAGATGTTGATGTAGTATTGGTTGTTGTTTTTTCTGGTAGCTGGAATTGACAGTTTAGTTGCCTTAAAAGATTTTTATCCTTCTTGATTATGGTTCCTCTTCTCTTTTTGTTGCGACTTCTTTACACATCCACTATTTTCTCAATTTCTTTTTTTTAATGATCATTGATGACCTTTTTTTGGTTCCATCCATAGCTCCTCTTGCCCTTTATCGATTAAGTCTAGTGTCTGAAACCAGTTCTTGATGTTGATGATTGGGTGGTATGATACCAGATTATATTTTGGAAATCAGATGCTTTGATTGCTCCAAGCTTCACTTGGAGCTTGCACATTACACATTTGTGACCTGTTCCACAGTCATCTGCAGGTCATGTCTTTGCAATTTCAATGGTGCCTCTTTCACCTCTTGGCATAAAGAATGTAATCTGTTTAGTTTTGGCAAACTCCATCTGGTGATGTCCAAGAGTACAGATGTTGTTTTGGTTGCTTGAAGAATGTATTAGTAATGAAAAGCTCATTGTACTTGCAGAAGTTGATTAGTCATTCTCATGCTTCATTCCTGTTCCAAAGGCAGTGTTCTCCAACTCCCTCCTTCAAACCTTGGCATTCTAGTCTCCCATCACCAGCAGTGTGTCTTGTTTATAGTTCTTATTGATTTCATGAGCATCATCATAAAACTTGATATCTTCTTGTCCATTGCTGGGATTCAAACCCAAGACCTTCCAATCACAAATCACCAGCTGCATCACAGCACTACACAGCAAATACAGCACAAATACTGTCAGATTTCTGAACGATCTCACTTGTGTTTAAAATGAGTATCATTTGTAGACAAACTGAAACACCTGATGTGAGTTATCACATCAGTTACTGATAAATTATATTTCAACAGGTCTAAAAACTCAAGGTTGAATGTTTGAGTTTACTTTGTTGTCATCAGCAGCTGTGTACACATACATTGTATGATGAGACAACGTTTCTCAATGGACCATAGTGCAACGTATAACAACATTCAGCAAAGTGCAAGTTATGACAGAGACAATACAATAAATAGACGATACAACAATGTAACAATACAACAATACAACTGAAAGTGACAATACAGCATCTGTGAAGACAAGAGGTTGTCTGCAGCAGGTTAACCAACTGGTGTGGCAGATAATAACACAATGTTATTATTTATTATGATATATAATTATAATAATAATATATACATGTATCTATAAATTACTTACATATAAATAAATAATATATAAGTTGCTAATAATGGCATTTGTATGGGCCAATGTCCACTGAAGAGGTTATTTTGAACCTATTATGTGTTTACATCAACACTGGCTGGTGTTTGAACACTGTGCTGGTCTCTAGTTACTGCTCGCTGCTCCTAGAGTTTATGACTATTAGATGTAGACCATTTTATTTACTGTGGGAATTCACCACCATGCGCACATCCCACCGAGCGCTAATGTTAACAATGCGCTGGCCTTTATGGAGCCTTCAGCAAGCTCCAAAACTCTCACCCAGGTGTGTATTGTCGCCAGAGACTTTAACCATGCAAATATCAATGTAGTTCTCCCTAAATTTCACCGTGACAAGCCTCTCCCCCACCTCGTCTTCTCAGACCACATATCTATTATGCTGATTCCAGCGTACAGAGCGCTTATCAGACATGCAAAGCCCATTCTGAAGCAGATGAAAATCTGGCTGCCAGGAACCATCTCTGCTTTTTAGGGCTGTTTAGATCATACTGACTGGGAAGACCACCCCGCACCCCAATGGCCAGGTGCTCTGTTTGACCATGGCTGATGTGAGGAAGACTCTGCTTAAAGTCAACCCAGGGAAACAATCTCAGTTGTGTGTTCAGAGGATGCACAGACCAGCCAGCAGATCTGCCCGGTACTAAAGAAGTCATCAGTGTCACGCCTCAGGACTACTGTCCTGTCGCACTCACACTTATCATTGTGAAGTGCTTCAAGAGGCTCGTCATTAGACACATAAAACCCCAGCTCCCCGCCCTGCTGGACCTCCTGCAGTTTCCACATTGCCCCAACCATTCAACAGATGATGCCATCACCACCACCCTTCACCAGCTCATCACACATCTGGACAGAAGAACACTTATATTAGAATGCTGTTCTTAGATTTCGGTTCCGCATTCAACACCATCATTCCTCAACATCTGAAAGGAAAGCTGAGACTGCTGGGCCTAAACACCTCTCTCTGTAACTTGATCTTAGACTTTTTGAATGGGAAACTGTTGTCAGTCAAGTTCGGTCAGTCAACTCTCCAGCACCACCCCACTGAGCATAGGGGGCCCCCAGGGCTGTGTGTTTTGCCCTCTGCTGTTCATGCTGATGACCAATGATTGACCATCAGTGTCTGAACATCATTGGCTCATCCTGAGCACCAAGTTCCTTGGTGTTCCCTTCGCATAGAACCTCACATTGACCTCAACACCAGCTACATCACAAAGAAGGCCAAGCAGTGACCAACCCCCCAAATTCACAACATTCTACAGAGGGACTATAAAGAGCATTCTCTGTAGCTGCTTGGCGTGGTACGGAAACTGTGCCATATTGTATGGAAACCGCTGCATGGCACAGAAACAGAGGACAGTAAGGCCTGCTGAGAAGATCATCGGGGTCCCTCTCTCCTCTGTTGCAGACATTTACACCACAGGTTTCGCAGCATCTGGGCCTTCACTACCAGGATGGGGAACAGTTTCTTCCCTCAGGCCATCAGACACCTAAATCAGAAGTGAATAACAAACACACACACACTCTGAACAGAATTGCTTCCTTTCTCCCAAACACATGGCACACACACAGTTAGCTCTTCTACTTGATTTGAAAAAAGTGCTCTGCTGACTCCTGATTTAAAAAAAAAAAAACACTGATTGAATGCAGTGGAACCTTTCAACTTTCTTTTCTCAGATTTTGTCTTTTAACTTCAAAATAACTAGCTTTTTGATTTCTGATTAAGATATCTTAAAAATGCAAAAAGTAATATTATTTGATTAAGAAACATAACTCAAAAATTTGGGCATCACAGTGCCACAGTTTTTTTTGTTTGTTTTTTTTTAACAAATTTACAATGACATCCTGCATTACATTTACAATGGCTACCGTGAAATATTTACAGTAATTTTACTGCAACCACATGCTAATAATTTACTGTAAAATTAAAATTTCTGTTTTAAACACTCCTTATAACTTAAACAGGTAGGCTAAACCTCTGTAGGCCAAGTAAAAGGACATGTAAAAGTGTTGGTTTTCAAGACATGAAAGAAATAATAGAAAACAGGCTGTTTTTGCTGCTTTGTGTCCATACATGAACTGGAGTGTGAATGGAATGTTTTGTTTTCCGTGATATAAGCCTTTCTCCATCTCCCTTCTCTTTCTCCGGCTGTCTCTCTCTTTCTCTGACACACTTTCACATTGTCTCCTGCTCTCTTTCATCGTCTCTTGTTTCATTCTTCTTTTCAATCTCTCCACCCTCACCGCCACAGGTGCTGCTCCAAGGTTGATGGGCAGAACAGGTGGTGTCAGCAAGTAGATTGAAAAGTGCTCTGTATTGCTTGGCTCTGAAGTTTTAATCTTTCTTTTTTGTTAACAGGGACAAGTAGAACACCCCCCTGCCCTTAAAAACAATAACAACAGCAACAACAAAAAGGTCAGTGCCAATTACAGCACAGAGAAGGGCGTAGTTGTCGATCTCACAACCAGACCCTCAGAGTGCAGGGCTGTTTTCTCCCTCCTTCTCTATTTCTTCTCTTTGATATCAGTAATGTAGCCACCCATCTCTTTTTCTAGGGCAGATAAACCCTACAGACCTGCACTGTAACTTTCTGACTACAACCGGCATCTATCAGCCCAGGAACTGTGATATTCTCCTTTTTTTGGAATCCTTTCAGTATAAAGTAAGGTGTGAAACAGGGTACAAATTAGGGCTGGGCGATATAAACATTTTCATATCAGTCAATATCGATAATATCCTGCCAAGTGTTAAATCATTATATCTTTCAAGTTTATTTATATTTGTTTGTATACTTTATTTTTAAATGATATTATATTATTATACGTATATAATAATATGTCTATAATCATTATATTTTACTGACACTGTAAGACCCCTATTTTGAAGTGCAGCAGAGACACTGAGATCTGTGAAGGCTGTCTAGAAACCAGTGCAAATCTGACAGAATTTTTACAGTAAAAATACAAAAATGAATGCAGGCTGAAAATGCCAGAGTAAGCAGAAATGATAAATGGCCAAAGTGAAGTCTGATCAGTCTTTGGTGACTACATTTCACTGTGATGACAGTACATTCCAACTTGGGAGGATTTCCAGTGATTTTCATTAGTTAATCTCATTTATAGTCTAAATCACAAATACATGCTTAGCTAAGAAGTTTGAACAGGACAATAAAATGTTATGTAATCAAATCTAGTTCTGTAGTTGTGTCCTCATTTATTCATGATTCATGATTCAGTAACATGCTTGAACGAATCTAAACTGAGAACATCTGTCAATCATGTTGAATCACTAAAAATTTTTTTATCTAAGTGTGAAAATGAACCAAACATGGAAATATTTTAAAACTGTCTTACCTCAGTTTATTGACCAACTCTCTCTTCTGATGAAGTTACTGTGAAAATACAGTGATCTAAAATACCCTTCCCCTGCCTTTCTCAGAGTCCAGTGAGGCGAGTGAGACTTTTTTCCCCATCACAGTTCATTAAATTTGAAATGATTTTCCACCACAAATACTTTAATCAATTATATCAAACTGTACTTTAGGTTGTCAGTTTCATGGCTCAGCTTTCAGATTTAAATGATTGGACGGCTGAGATATAACAGCTGAAGTCATCAGAATTATTTTTTGAGATTTGAATGGGCTGGAAAGAGCTTATTGAATCAAACATTTATCAAATATTTGTTATATTTCTATCAGGGAAAATTATGTCACGATAAATTTCATCATCGTTTTACCCCCCGCCCAAATTACGCAGTGTTTCAGGGGGGTTCTAAACATTTAGCTTTACCAGCTGTAGTCTAGACTTCTTCGCCTTCTCCATATCAGATTCTGTTTACACATGACTATATGTTTCTCAAGTCATATCTAACTTTACAGGAAAAGAAAAACCTTCTTTACTTTGCTGTAGGTTAATGGAATCAAATCATTTTTAACTTTCTACTGGTCCATTCACATACATATCAATGAAGTGTTTACATAAAAAAAGTTCTGATATGGCAGATACTGAGTTACAGTGAAAATGTAAATGTAAATATCTAGGCACATATGTATATATATTGAAAGTGACCATTCTGTCATACGTGAACACACCACAGCACACAGTGTGAACAGCATGAAATTCTTTCTCTGTATTTAACCCATTCACCAAGTGAAGCAGCGAGCAGCCAGGAACACAGCGCCCGGGGACGGTACCTTGCTCAAAGGTACCTCAGAGGCGTTTAGCAGTCTTGGGAATCAAACCGACGACTTTCTGATCGCAGGGCGAACGCCCTAACCACTAGGCCACCAGCTGCCCCACATTATGTGCTTTACATCACTAGTGTTGCACAGCCAGATGTGATCATGTGGCGAGAACACCTGATGACAACCATGAGAAATTTTGGGATGAAATTTTGTACTGAAAAGTATATCAAACTGTAGTTTAGGATGTCAGCTTTATGAGGCAGCCTTCAGATTAAAATGACTGGAAGACTGTAATATAACGGATGAGGCCATTAAAAATTTTATTTCAAAATTTTAAATGCGGTATGAATGAAATGCATCAAAAGGTAAACTGTATTAGTTTGCTACCCTCTCCTCTTTCTCTCTCTGTTTCTTTCCACCTTCTCCTCAATTTCCACCATTCTATCTTTCCCCATGGCTCTGTATCTCTCTCTCTATCTCTGCAAATGTTGTCACTTGCTGGGTGGACAGCTGTGAGACTGATTCACAGTCACACAGCTACTTCTGTCCCATCACAGAGTGCCCAGAGTCCCTGCTGACAGAGCGAGTCTGATTCCATTTCGTAACCCCACAAAGTCATTGAGCTAATTCAACACATTATTTACACAGCAGTACAGTAATAATGCTGCTGTCAGATTCAAGTTCATTTCATTTGTTTATCCTATGATATAACTGTCAGATTCCTGTACTAGCCAGAACTGGTTTATTTACTCTAAAACAAAACAGGCAGGATGCACATTAAAACTTTTCCAGGGAGTGATGCTGATATGGGCTAACATGGTCACAGAAACAGGAGGGCCTGGGAAATAACAGGAAAATCCATGATTGAGATAACCCCAGAGGTCAAAACCAGACTGAACACTACAAACAAAGAAACAGACCAAAATACAGATATGAAAACTGCAAAAAAAAACCCCACAAAATTCCTTGCAAAGACACTAGACAAAAAGGTGAGTGTGCAATGCTGTGTTACAGCACTATTGGTTAGGTACTATATACTCTCCTGCGCAGAGAAGTGCCATGTTTAAATGTGTTCCCTGTTGAGGAGGTGCTTTCTCATTTTGACTTAGAAATTCAACAAAGCATGCAATTTGAGCAGGGTGTTCAAACAACAGTGTGTACAAGAACAGATACTGTAGATGTAATGTTTGGGATATGACTGGAACACATCACAAGTTATAATCAGAGTTTGACTGATTTAGTGTGTCTGGCTACCCCTAGTGACCAAGTGGTATAAATTAGGGACGTTACAATTACTTGATTAAATCTTGATTAACTTAAATAACTAAAAAAAAATAATCCAGTAAAATTTACAATTTCAATGTATCAGTTTAGAGAATACTTTACAACTTGATTGATAAACAGGGTATCCTCAGGTCTTGGTAAAGCTTTCCTCAGCAGACTAAAGATTAAGTCGGGGAGCACTCATTGTTTTTATGCGAATCACTGAAAGAGAGGAAACCCACACAAGCAGAATTACATTAACGTGTGGATGATTGTAATTACAAATTTCATGTATGAATTGAAATGAAATGTTTCCTGAAATTGCTGTATATGATTACTTGATTAATCATTAAAATCATCACTTAGTAATGTAAGACACAGCCCTAGTATAAATAAATCAATAAATCAAGAAAAATACCAAAAAGCATGATGCTATATAGACCTCTATGACTTTCTCTTTGAATTAAATGTTTCTCTTTGTTTTTTTATACTGATGCTTGTTTCAGCTATTGTTTATTTTGAGGGCCTTTAAACATAAAACACTTGACTCTTAATTGTCTCTTTCTGCAAGAGTCCCGTTGTATTTATTCAAGAGTGCAAAGCAAGGTTCTTATGCCCAAGACATACATTACTGGCTCAAATTTTAGTGCCTGGAA
Source organism: Brycinus macrolepidotus (assembly GCA_037974445.1). Classification (NCBI taxonomy): domain Eukaryota; kingdom Metazoa; phylum Chordata; class Actinopteri; order Characiformes; family Alestidae; genus Brycinus; species Brycinus macrolepidotus. Next base: position 13,106 of record JBBPCZ010003803.1, read on the forward strand.
AAAGTTCATATTAAGCAAAGATAGCGGCATCACAGTGCAAATTCCATTAAAAAGAATAGACACTAATGCTGATGACTCTGTCTAGGTCCTATACCACCTCCATAGCCACAAATGAGGAACAGGTGTGAGAGATGAGAGCCAGAGGATGGTGCCAAAGTAAAGCCCAACCAGGCAAGAATGCAATCACAGTCCAAGTGGTCCGTTTCATAAAGACACAGTGACAGACAAGCTCGTTCAGCTCATTATTTACACAAAAGTACAGTAATAGTGTTGTTCATAATGCTGTGCAGTGCACTCAGTTTTATTTGTTTATCCTTTGATATAAATTCCAGCTCTAGCCAGAAGCACAAATAACAAAACAGGCAGGATGCAATTCCAGGGAAAGTTGCTGATATGGGCTTGCAGTGTCACAGAGACACGAGGACCAGGAACTCAAATCCAAGACTGAGATGACTCCAGAGGTCAAAACCAGATAAAACTGAACACTATAATCATGGAAACAAAAATTACATAAATTAGGCAAAAATTTGAGAATGCGTCATGGTTCCAGTTTCACAAGTGCAAAGAGACATGTGCAGAGGTACTCGGATACTTTTTCTTTTCTAAATAGAACTCACAGTTCACAAAGGATAATTATCCCTCTGTACAACCGATGAGAGGAATCTTCCACATGCTGTGACGCTCAGTAGGAGGCTTGGTTCTTTGCCAGTCCAGAGTACAAGCAATGTACTGCACTAGAGGAGCCAGCTAGCACTATAATACATGACAATACAGAAAAAGCACAGACCATAATCCAGAGAACATGAGGGTGGTCAGACAACATTCTCCGGGTCGGCCTGGGCTTAAGTAAGAAACATAAATAAGATGCGTAAATGCAAGAAATGTAAATGAAACTGGGAGAAACCACCTGCACACAACTGGGAGGGGGGAAAACTCAGGCTCAGTATTCCGGGCGACCTCGATGAGCGGGGGTGTGGCGCCCGCAAGCCGCCTGTGACAGAATACAGTGTTGTGTCGTAATTGTACACCAAGCAGTAGTGCTGGTGGTTAGATATTACACTCAATTTAATCGCAGCCAGTTCCACTTCTTGGGTGGCTAGGTTTCCCCTGTCACACGATACTGTCAAGGTCAGTGAGGTGAAGACTTGCATGCAAGTCATCTGGAGCTGGCTGCTACAACCACCTCTCAACATTGACCGACCTCACACACACTGAGTAATGGGGTGAAAAGCAGGGCCATCCTACTCAGGTTTAACATGTTTGGAGAAAAAAAAAGAAAAAAAATGTGGCCTGTGCATATTTATAGGTGTTTTTTCCCAATACATTCAACACATCAAATAAACAGAAATTTATGTGCTAAAATGTGCAGAAAATGGCATACTTAAATTGGTTTGTGACAGGCCTATGTTCAAGATAAGAATAGTTTTGGAACCTTTTTTTTCCAAGAGTAAAGCTTCTCACCAGTTGCTCACACTTACAAACAATAGGTGCTTTGATAAAGTATGAATTGTAGGCAATGACAGCCAAGGCTGGAACATCCATGTAGTTGCCTAGGGCATCACTTTAGGGAGAGCGGCAAACCTCCCAAAATATGATATGCCTCAAGACCCAAGCCCCAACCCCCCCCATCCCCCTACCCCGCAGGTGCCCCCCAGTGACATCGCGTTAGAGTACTGCAAATTGCAAATTGCCCAATGCCAAACAATTAGAACACTGTCGATAGCTGCAGAATTTGTGATGCAGCAGGCCAGTAATGCCCCCCCTCTGTAAGGCCTCCCTGGTAAAGTGTCATGCACTGCCGCTGATTACAGCCTATATCATCTGTTAAGAGCCTTTTCAGTAAAATTTATTATAGGGAGCACAGAGATAATTTCTTTCATTATATCGAATTGATTACTTTCTAGATGATGACACAATTATGTCAGTGCAGTAATGCTTTTGTAAATGCATTCAGGTGAATTCAGCAAAAGAGAGTGAAAAGGGATAGAGAAATGAAACTTTGCTTAACAAAGGGGTAACAAACTGCAACGGATGGGCAACTTTCCTCTTGAAAAAGAATCTTCCAAAACCTTTATCTTGCTTGTAGACCTGTCACAATTATTAGGTGATGATTAACTGCCATATAAATACATGCAATTTAATGATTCACTTTACTCTTTTGCTCATCTTATAAATATTACAGTACAAGCCTAAAGTGGCCAGGCTGGCTAATTAGCCATCTAGCTTCTTTTTTATCTTAACTTTGTAGCTAATACTGATGTTGTAAGATGAAATAACAGCACAATGTTCAATGTTCAACATGGCTGATATTCCAGCATTGAATTAATGGCCAATACAACAAGCAAGATCAGTATAAATTCAGGTTCTGAGGTCTATGTTCTGTGCTTTTGCTCAACACATGGACGTCGTTAGGTCCTGAAGCTGAAGCGCTGAAGCTCCCCAAAATGATCCCAAGCCCCCCTAAAAATATAGTAATTATTATACTATTTTAAAATTATATATCCATACATTTCATACA
>JBBPCZ010003840.1:0-15618 GCA_037974445.1 Brycinus macrolepidotus
GTGTCTGTGTGTTTACTGGTGGTTAAAATTGAAGGTATTCTCATTGCAGGACAACTTTTTCATGAGTGAAACTGCAAATTTTTACCTTGTTTCTGTGAAGTGTGAACCCCAAGAAAAAAACCTAACATCATTCCCTGCTTTGCTGAATGTTTTACTAGTTTTTCACCCCCATTAAAAGTGCTGTCTTCATTTTTTAGTAAATTTCTCGATTTTTCACGGCGACCTGGAGTGGATTACACGATTTCCCTTAGAAGTCGCACAATGAACTCCCCGCATAAGGAACGCGCCGCTGGAACGGATTGCGTTGGTTATGTGGGGTACCACTGTAATATCCCTGCAATGCGTTTTTTTCCGATTCTTCCATTTTTGTAGCTCTGATGACTGCATCAATGTAATCGGTGTACCAGGAAATCGTGCATTGACATAAGTACCCCTTTGCTTGGAATGCAGTGTGATTAAATGCGTTATTTTTTTTAACGCGTTATTTTTTTTCAGATTAATTAATTGCAATTAACGCGTTAAATTCCCACCCCTACAAAATATACAATAATATTAGACATTTTCATAATACATGATATAGAAAAAGGAACAGACAAAATGTACCAGCAAAACAGTGGTATCCATTAATGAATCAAAATGACCTTTTTGCGGTTAGTTATTGTTTCTGTGTTTATCTAACTTCAGGTCACCCCTAATACCTATTCTTTTATCGCTTTCTTGTCCCACAGGTGAGGATGAATGGACTATCAGTCAGTGAGTTGTGTTGCCTGTTCTGTTGCCCTCCTTGCCCAAGCCGCATCGCTGCCAAGCTCGCCTTCCTGCCCCCGGAGCCCACCTATGCCCTCCTGCCGGACCTTGAGACTGGCCTGGTGTCCACTGGCTCCACCACAGGCTCCAGCCTTCGCTCGCGGGGTGGAGGGGGTGGCGGGGGAACTGGTGGAGGAGGTGGAGGTGGAGGCGGAGGTGGCGCAGGCGCAGCTGCTGGAGAGGGGCGCTGGAAGCTTCATCTCACAGATCGGGCGGAGTTCCAGTATTCCCAGAGGGAACTGGATGCCACCGAAGTTTTCCTGACTCGGTCCAGTCGTGGGAACAGAGTGGGCTGCATGTACATCCGCTGTGCTCCAACAGCTAGGTCAGACGCTTTATGTTATCAGCTTATCTTATTGGCAGTTCGTAAATGGTACTTTACTAAAATGCTCACATTCACATTTGTCCCGTTACACAGAACGGGACGTCCAGACCATGGCAAACAATTCAGCTTTCTGAATCTTGTACAAAATGCACTAGTTTTTCTTTTGTGAAAGCGGAAAGCTGGACTATAAATACAGTAAGCACCGAAACCATCTTCCTATTTAATTAATGTAAAATCCTTGTGTAAAAGTGCACTAACTCGGGTGTCTACACTCCTGTAAAGCCTATGCAACGAGGTACAGATTGTATTGTGCCAGTAGTTTCAGTAGGTTTATTCAGTCAAGGGCCATAATTACAAGTGAGAAAAGATGCTTTACGCCAGAGTTAGCTTCTATCTGCTTTTCATCTACAGTCCTTAAGCTTGTAAACAGTACCACAGAGACAGACCCACATTTAACCCTTAACAAGTAACCTGCTCTCTACATTGAAACAGTATCAGTATGTTGAACCTATGTTATCCCCAATAAAGTTGCTGTCCTTTAGTAAAAGAAGTGGCTGGCCAATGCCGATTACAGATTGTACTTATTCAAATAACTATGTGAGGAAAATAGTCATGCTAAGTGGTTAAACAATTTGGTGAGGGTGGGTTTCTTTGGTACATTTGCAGAAGCCCCTAACAGTGAAGCAACCATGGATTCAAACACAATGATGGTGTGAATTTTGTCATTTTGTGGTCCTTAATCTGGCCTTGATACTAAATTACACTAGCTAAAAAAACAACTGAGAGTGTTACGCAGACTAATGCCGTGGTGTCTGTAGCCGCTTTCCTTAGACTGATGCCTATTATTCAAGGCTGTGTCATCATAGGCCGTTTGCCTGATGTAGTTGTACAAGAAATAATAGTACAAGTTGTTTTATTTGATATCCAAAACCTGCAGTTATGTGTTTAGGAACTGTACACCATAACATAGGTGGCTTTTTGTCCACAACGGGCGCCCTAAGCCTCTCAAGCATGTTCAACCAGTACATAAATGTACATGTAACTTAATGTAGGATACCACATAAACCAACATGTTTAAAAGTTACATTATTTTTATGCAAAGGAATACTAGTGTCTTGCTGTGATTCTCATGAGATAAATCATTAAATGTACAAGGTTTTTTTTAAAAGGAGGAAATGTGTTTTTACCGTAACTAGGAGCTACAACTGCGGAACCGACTGCCTCTTTATGCCTGGAGGCATTTCACAAAGCAGTCAGTCAGGTTACTTTCTAAATTATTAGTCCACCCTGCTGAGAAATCCTGCGTTGTGCAGTAGCTGCTGATTCAGTTCATTAAAGGCAAGTTTATGTCAGTTTTTTTAAGTGAAGGGTATTCAAAAACGTGTGATCATCAGTATACCTTCAGTTTCCTTCCTCTGCCCTTACTTATTTGAAATTTAGCCTTTAATAATGGCTAATAGTCAGATGTGTTGCAGCAGAGAATCACTGTTCTAAAAAAAACAAACTGAAGCATCTTGGTTAAAGGACCCATACCATGGAAAGCCTTTCCCTGCTTGTTTGAAATAAGATAGTTCAATGTAGTGTGTAAACACTGTTTATAAAACGATCACTCCTCAGCATATATGGGATTTAATCAACAAAACCGGCCTGTTTTGAACCCTGCTTTTGTGACATCGAGACATTTACATATAATCTCCAGCAGTTTAACCCTGTCCATTCACACCTATAGTCCCATGTGAAAACTCCACAGCACGTCACACCGTGTGAAGAGTGTGAAATTCTTTCTCTGCATTTAACCCATTCACCAAGTGAAGCAGTGGGCTGCCAGTGACGCGGCGCCTGGGTAGCAGTGTGTGGGGACCGTACCTTGCTCAAGGGAACCTCAGTGGTGCCACTAGCAGTCCTGGGATTCAAAGCCATGGCCTTCTGATTGCAGGGGCAACTCCCTAACCACTAGGCCACCTGCTGCTTTTAAGGAATGTTTCAGCCTGGCTTTCAGTCAGAACAGAACTTCGTAATGGAAACAGCTTGTGCAAATCTAAGGCATACAGAGTGGTTGGAAAATGGTCATGTGAAACTGAATTATTTTAGTGCATAAAACCAAACAAACATCTTAATTGAATCTCAAGAAAAATGCAGGATATGGTCCCTATAGCTTTATTCTGTTGTTTTTTGCTGCTTTGTACTGAACACTTTATGCCGTAACAACGTAAATTTCCCACTTGTGGGACTAATAAAGGTTTATCTTATCTTTAAACAAACAGCAAAAAAGCCTGTAATTTAAAGTTTGTTTTTGGGTGTGGATTTTACAGTGAGAAACTGAATCATTTTAGTGTATAAAACCAACCAAACATTTTGAGTGAATCCCAGGAAAATGCAAGAAAAATGCAGGATATGGTCCCTTTAAACAAAGCAACAAAAAACAGTTTACAGTTTAATTTACAGTTTGTGTTTGGGTGTGGATTTTACAGTGAGAACCATAATAGATTTAATCATAAGATCATAAGCTCAGTCCCTTTCTGGGCATCGTCCTGTGTGCTAGGGCTGCTTGAGATGGACGCAGCACCGGTGTTATGATTATACTGCTGCGTATTGTGAGTGTCACAGCATATGTTAGTACAAAAAGCCCAATACTGTGATGATGGTTATGAAACAACATACCGTGCCACTCTACTGTGTAGTCAGTCTGTAAGTTATATTTACTCGCTCAGCCTTTCCTCTTATCTCTTTTACATTCCTTTTTTTCCCTTTTCCCTCCCTCTTGATGTTTGTCTGCTTTGTTTAAGCAGCAGCCAGATCTTCCTGCTTTCACTCCTTTCATTTTTCACCTGCATCTTATTGCCTCTCTGCCTCTGTTCCTTCATAGTTGTGGTTGTCCTTTAATAGTAGATGCCTCAGTGTAACACTGAGATTACAATCTGAGAGTTAAATGGAAAAAAAATTGTCTTTGATTTAAGCTAATGTTTTTTTTTTCCCCCATATTTGCATATTTCACTATTGCCTTAATACCATATGCAAATAATTCCGTGTGTGATCCGTGCGTCACAGCAGTGTGTCAGGGAAGTGGGAATCCCACAGACTGACAGTAGATGGACCGGAAAAGTGAGTCATGGTCTGATGATCTTGATTGTGATTGTGTGTTAGATCATTAGCTGCAATGAAAAGCGGCCTGACACAAAAAAACATGCTGTTAAGGTCAACCTATAGTCAAGATTGAGTTGTTTTTAATCTTGTTAGTTCATGTGCCTGGTCATAGTCATCATATTGTATAATTTAAAAGACAAAATGTTTTTCATGTAATCTTCCTTGAAAATGTCATGAGTTTTGCTTGTCATCAGTGGGCTAAGGAAAAATAATATTAACTTAAAATATCATGTTGTTCCCCCTTCTCACCTGTCATTAAGCAAAAACACTCAGCAAGCTCAGAGAACCTCCCTAATACTGTTTCACTAAGAAATACGTCACAATCTGGAAGGAAAATGTGTTAATATTTCATATTTATGTTGACTAAACTAGATATAACAGAACTCTCGGAGATAAATAAGGAGGCTTAAAAAACCTGTTCAAACCTTGTGGTGGAAAATGAGTGCAAATGTGTTTCTTACTGTAAGAGCACTTTGAGAACTTACAATATGCATTACCATCATGCAGACTGCCAGGTAATCACTGCTGATTCAGTCAGAGCTTATTTTATTTTTTTAAATCAAGTAATCATAGATGCCCTACTGTTAAAATGGTTTGATTAAACATAAAGAAAGCAATAAATACATGAAAGCAGCCAGGCACAGTGACTAGAACATGGATGCTCCAGAAAGGGGCAGATGGAGCAGAGCTCTCTCTGTCTTTGTGCCACTGATCCTTCCGCTGTGTCTGTCTTCCGCAGGTTCACCGTGCTCTTTTCCCATGGTAATGCTGTGGATCTAGGCCAGATGAGCAGTTTTTACATCGGCCTTGGGACCCGAATCAACTGCAACATCTTCTCCTATGACTACTCGGGCTACGGCGTCAGCACAGGCAAGCCGTCCGAGAAGAACCTGTACGCAGACATTGACGCGGCGTGGCAGGCTCTACGCACGCGGTAAGATGCTGAACACACGGCATTAGCAGGAACGATAACACGAAGTGTTTTTTCTGGTGCTACAGTGACATGATGCTGCTGTTGTTAACCACTGAAATTTGCACTGATTGTTGAGGATGTAAGATTGTACAGTGCCTTACAGAAGTATTCCACATAAATAATTGCCAGGAGCCAGAAAAAAAATGATAAAGCCTTAAAAAATGTAATTTCCAAAACACAAACATCAGTAATTCATGAATATTAATACCCCCCTGTAGTTGCTTGAACCACCTCTTACTGCTATTACAGTCAGTAGACTTTTTTGGTACGTTTCTATTAATTTTGCACAAAGAGTCATCATGATATTTATAGTTGGGGTGTAACAATACAGTCTGGGGCCCACGTTCAATACACTCATGATAAATTCAACAAAGTAAGACTGCAAACAATTAAATATTCTCACAATATTTAGAACTAAATATGGGTCAACTCCCTATCCACCAGGCCACAAGTTTTAGAGCCATTGTAAGACATTACAGGGCAGTGTGTCACAGTTTCTGAGCAGATTATGGATTATTGCCACCGCTTAAAGAACACCTTCTGACTGCATGTTAGTTCAGTTATGCAAGAGAGCTTTGAATATCATTTTTATTGTCTTTGTTCCCCCAAAATTTCAGATGCAAGAGCAAATCATAAAATACTCTGGCATTGTAATTACAGTTAAATTGCAAAATTGCCTTAACTAGTATAGAACTCTTTAGAAAGCTCCTGACTGTTTTCCTTTCTTTATGCCAAGCAGATATGGCATCAGCCCAGAAAATATAATTCTGTATGGCCAGAGCATTGGCACTGTGCCCACGGTGGACCTGGCATCGCGGTATGAGTGTGCTGCCGTTATCCTGCACTCTCCACTCACCTCTGGCATGCGTGTGGCCTTTCCTGATACCAAGAAGACCTACTGCTTTGATGCTTTTCCCAAGTGAGTCACACTACCTGCAACAGGTTTCTACAGGCAACTGCTACCAGCTACTTGCAGCGATGTTTCTACATGTTACGTTTTATTATATCCGTGATATATTCTCTTCCTCTTCCAGTGGTGTTCTGGTCGCCAAACAGTTCATTTTTAGCTTGTATTTGTATTTTGTGCGGCAAAGGTTTTGTTAGCGTAAGGGGGGGGGGGGGGGGTTTGTGTTCACACTTTTTTTTTTTTTTAAGGCTAAAATATGCTAAAGAACCTGCATGTTTTCGCTGCGTTTTTTGAACACTATGTTCTCCCTGTTGTTAAGTAACAGTAGCTAATAGCTGTGCCAGTCCAGTCTTTCTTTTGATCTGATTTATCAGCATAGAAAAACGTTTGTAAACTTTTTTCAAGTGGAGCACTACATGCAAAAGATGTGAGATGGTCGATGCGTAAAACCAGCAGGCAAAATGCATCTCTCCCATCAAAAACAGTTGGGACAAAGTGCTTATGTGGTAATCCTTTGGTTACAGTTGGCTTCAGTTGGTCATCAGTTTCTTTCTCAGTAAGAGCAAGTTTTGCCTGAAAAAATGATTGGGCAATTTTCTTTCTTCAAACTACTCATAAAAACTCATACTGAAACTCCTTTGGCCCAAATGTGCTTTAAACACATGAAAGGTTTGCGTGCTGGTGAGTGCTGACATCACAGCAAGGAGATTAAGTGTGTGGCCTTTGGCTTTATTCCCAAAGTAGGCCTGTTACTAATATTGACACAAATATTTACACGATATTGTTTTCGTAAGCATAAACTTGCTTAGACTTTAAAATGCTTAGTTTTTGACACCTGAAGAATGATGAAATGATCATTTCTATTAAAAATTTTCTGAAAAGCCAGGTGGTCCCAAACTTTGGACAAACAGTTTGTATGTAAACTCGTATCAATAACAATGGTCAGGTCATTTTTTTTGTCTGTTACACATTAAGACGTACTCTTTTCCAAGACATAAAAACAAGTCCCTCTCGCTTGAATGAAAATAAATGGGCATGGGTTGCTTCAATCAAGCAGTAGCATCCTTCTGTATGACTGTTATTGACAGATAATTGCAGGCTGGATACTTGCTGTTTCGATTCAGTGCTGTGGCTTTTGGAAGGCGATGATTACTGTTGTCAAGGCCGAGGCTGATTGTAGTCATCTTCCTCGCTAAGGTGTTTCAGGCTTCAGAAAGCTTTCTTCTCAGCATGATATCATAAAGGCGAATTCATCCATTGATGATGTTTGCCTATGTAAATGCAAGAAAGAGTGGAACGTCTTTAACTAATATCCTAGAACCATATGCTGTTGCTATAGTTACATGACAGCTTCTGTTTTGAATTTGACAAAAGTGCAGCCGCAGGCATATTAAGATGAAAGGAGCTTTTGATCTATCGTTGCTCTTGAATTTTCCTTGATGTTTTTCTTTTTAACACAAGACAGCGACTACTGTATAGTTTTACTGTTGGGCTAAGGAGTTAAATAATGCTTGGTGTGTGTGCTTGTGTGTGTACGTGCATCAGTAAGTCTAGTTTCTAACCACTGCATACCGGGGAACCCCCCAGAAGACCTGCCATTTTGGAGATGCTCTGAACTAATCATCACAATTTGACCTTTGTCAAAGTTGCTTCAAATACATTCCAACTTTATTCCCTTGCACATCTATTTATTACACTGCACATTTTCTTACGCACCTATTTATTACACTGCACATTTTCTTACGCATCTATTTATTACACGACACATTTTCTGTCCTGTTGCTGCTATTTTTGCACATGTAACAACTTCTGCATTTTTGCACACACAACTCTCTGCTGCTAGAATACAGTACCTGTCAAAATGCTGTATTCATCCAGACTGGAGCTATTGTTGATTGCACTGAATGTTGTCTTGTCTTATCTTGTCTAATTGTATTGTTGCGCTTGTGTTTCTTGCACACTTTTGTGTCCTGTTTGCACTTGTGGTGTTCTGTTCTGTTCTGCTCTTGTGTTGCACTATGGTCCTGGAGGCACGTTGTCTTATTTCACTCTGTACTGTGTGTGTATGGTCGAAATGACAATAAAACCTACTCGACTTGACTTGACTTGTAGACAGAGATTCTTGGTGTAATCAACGTTATTCTTGAGAGTGTAGATGTAACTGGCATGGATGGCAGCAGTGGGGTGATGTGTGCAACTAGCTGACTTGTCTAGTTCAAACAGTAAACCTAGTAAAGCCAAGAGTAAAAAAATAAGTGTGTTCCAACTGCCTGGGCACCATGCAGTCCCACTGTTGTGTTTACTTGTAGCAAGTGGGGATGAACTTTTTTCTGCTGCTCTTCAGAGGTCATTGTAGCCAAAGCACTCGCACTATTAGTCAGGGACAAAGTTGGTTGAGATGTCAGTGTTCACCATAAGTGGAACTTGACGCAAAACATGACTGGTGTGAAATCACTCATCGCGCAAATTCCCTTGAAATGAGCGTGTAAAAAACTGTCAACACGCACGTATGACTGGGACTTTCGAGATGACTTTTTTTGTTAAGTGACATTCATTTTTTTGCATAATGACTGTCATACATTCTGTGTAAGCGACATTGTCTTTGCGCCCTGTGTTGGTTATGGTGCTGGGCATGGTGAGTGTGATTCTGTGGTGTTGTGTAAACTCAGTGGTCTTGTGCCATGCTGTGCTGGAGTGGGAGTTAAACACATGGTGGCGATGCAGCTGCTGTCAAAGCCCCCTCTGTTTGCAGCCACCCCTTAGTCTGACAGCTGGTTAGATCACTAACACACGTACACATTAGGTTCTGTAATAGATTGTTCAGCTGTTGAGATCACAAAAGCACTCGCACATTAGATATTAGGGTTCTGTTTAGACTACAAACTCAAATATTAACCTAGCTGTGCATTTAATGATGACATGCTTGTACCGTCCACATGTAAATAAAAAGAATGCATTTCTCCTTCACACTTTCAGGACTTTTTCACAATATGTAAGTTTGTAGGTTGAAGGCTGTCATGTTCTTTTTTTTTTTTTTTTCTTTTCTTTTCTTTTCTTAAGCTAACCAACAACCCTAATTCCTGTTTATTCATACTTTGTTCTGACTCACTTTGTTTCCTTTTGATTTGATCCCAATTACAATACATGTGTAAGTGAATAATGATAATGGATAAAAATAGCAGCTATATGATAACTAGGTTGTACAAGTTACAAGTCTAATGTAAGTACCGTATTCACAGAAAAGTGCCTATTGCAAGACCCAGAAATGACCGTGATGGTAGCAGTCCAGTGCAAGAGGTGCTACTAACAGAATTTCTTGATGATAGCTTTTGGAACCATGTTTTTAGTTGACATGCACATTCTGACTAATTTTGATTTTCAGGGAGATCCATAATTAATGAGTTAAGGACCTGATATTCAGTCTACTGCTGGGAAGAAGAATAGCAATAGTAGGATCTTGGCTGATATTAGTGTATTATGTTGTTGTTTTTTTTACTGAGATGTTACGCAGATGTTGTAGTGCTAGCAGGCTCACAAAGAAAAAAAAATTTCACTAAGAGAGGCATACTTTTAAAACACTTTGGTCACTGCAGGTTAAGTGAGAATACCTTGAGTAACAGATGAGCTGATGCTAACAGTAAAGCTACCCAGTGCAGCTATAGTGGTACTTTTGATCTTAGCTAATGCTAGCTAGAGGAGTGAGCCTAGCTACAATCACACTGTCTCTGAATTATTAGTTATGTCCTTGGCAGCACACTTACATTTAGGCACTTGTGTTTTGTAGGAGGAAAATGTAATTTAATATAATTAATCACAGGTACTATTGTGATACTACCTTTACAGGTACTACAGATACTAAACTGTCAAACTGTTAGCCTGATTACATTCTCCCCTTTCATTATGCAGTTTAATGAATAGCTGAAAAGCAGTTTCAGTACTTGAAAACTGGCCCCTAGAATAGTTCACTAAGTACTTGATCACCTGTGGACTTTTAGCCTTTGCTTGCAATAACAGAGTAGTCGTCATAGCAAAAATGACAAATGAAACTGGCCACACACAAATGTACAGAAATAAATAAAGCAAACACAGAGTAAAACGGTCAGATTTATTTGTGTTAATTCCCTTTTGTTGTTCATTCACTTTTTAACTTTTGTTGTCCTCTCTTTTGGTTGTGTCTGCCTCCTCCCTCTAGCATCGAGAAAGTATCCAAGATCACGTCTCCAGTACTGATCATCCACGGGACAGAGGACGAGGTGATAGATTTCTCTCATGGTTTGGCCCTGTACGAGCGCTGCCCGAAGGCCGTGGAGCCGCTGTGGGTGGAGGGAGCTGGACACAATGACATCGAACTGTACAGCCAGTACCTGGAACGCCTGCGCAGGTTTATCGGGCAGGAACTGGCATCCCAGCACACCTGAGACTTCACCTGCACTCATCTCATCGACCTCTCTCTCTGTCTGTCTGTCTGTCTCTCTCCGATTGTCACTCTTCTCATTCTCGCTCTTTCTTTCTTGTCTTATTTGCTCTTTTGCTTCTTTTTCTTTTACTCTGTCCCTATTGCAATCTTGCAATCTCATTCTCTCTTCTTTTGCTTCTTTCATGATCTTTTTCTCTCTAACTCATTCTTTTGCTTTTTGATTCCATTTCTTTTCCTCGGCATGTTTCTCTTTGTGTATCTTTTTCCGTATTTTCCTTATTCTTTTTATCTTTTTATGACTGCCAATTTGTTCCCTCTCAGTTTCTCACTTTTACCGTTCTTTTACCTGTCTTTCAACATCCTACCGTCCCTCCAAACCACCCAACTCCAGCAAGAGTGAGACAGCTGTCTGTAAGACAGGTGGAACTCTCAGTTTTTGAATGGATATGGATACATATTTGGAGTGAGTGGATGTGGATTTTCTGCAACGGAGGTTTGCCTCATGTTTTAATCTCCACAGTCTCCCTATGTGTGTGCGGACATGTGTGTTTGTATGAGGCTTTTGGTTCCTTAGTTCTCCGAAGAAGACAGCACGAGGTGCAAGAAGCCAGGCCCAGCCCTCTATCTTCTGCCTGCTTACGTGGCTGAAAGTAAACAGTTTGTTTGGTATGTAAGATAGCGCTCCACTAGCTTACATAGATTATTATTAATAGCAAATTATCATTGGATGCCAAGACATCCACATTAATGCATTCTTGACACCGGTGACCTGAAGAAACATCTCTCCCAGAACTCATTCAGATTAGGGCTGCACAGTACAGACAGAATAGTAGCTTTGCAATTTTATTGCTAGACACTGCAACACTCCTTACAATTAAAAACACGCTGGTGAATTAATGATGACATTGCCCTGCATTATTTTAGCCCAAGTCCTTTTCTTTTGTTGGATTAAGTGAATTCCTTACCAGAAACACTCACTGAATGTCAGTATGTTCACAGGACACAGTTTCAGTCATGATTAACAAACGACGTATTGTGCAGCCCTTCTCTAGATTCGCAAATGAAACTTTAAATCATCATCCAAACATGTTCAGCGGACTTTCGGTCACCAACTCTATTTGATCAGTAGCATAGCTGACTGTTCCGCCAGGTCCTTGATAAGTTGACTGATGATCTGCTGGTGGAGTTGGAATGCATATATATGGAATGTCTCACCGCAAGGGCACTTTACCTTGCCGATCCTGTTCTAAAAACAAACCACCTGCAGATGATCTCATCTCTTCCATGCAACTGGATAGTTTCCCTTTCCCCATGAAGTCACACGCTCTCGGGTCGGGTTCTTTGTCCCTTTTTATGTGTGTATGACAAATGGTTGCTGTCGTAACAAAACCTCCTATCTCTGAAACTGTAACTACAAGATAAAGAAAATCATTCTTAACCCATGTGCTACATTTTATTTTTTTTTCTCTGAGGTCCATGTACGATGTGTATGGTTTTATGTGATCAGTTTTATTTTCACATGAGCATTTCTGACAGCTACATATATATACATTACATTTAAATAGGCTGTTTTTGTTTCTGTGCCTTTAAGGCTGCTATATGTAAATGACCTCTGTTCTTATTGGCTGACCCGTATTATGCCTCATTCAGAAAGCAGTCCAAGCTGAAACACTCCTTCATGTCTAACATTTTATGATTTCAATTGGTTTATTAATCATGAAATGTTCACACAGTGTAAAGGTTATATGGCTTTTTTGTAAATATCGTATTTTTTGAAAACAGCATTTACTCCAGTACATCAGTGATGATATGCTAGTTGCGTGAAATGTAGGAAAACAATCATATGTTGGTTTATTTCTCTCTTGGTCATCCACCAGTGCCTCTTTTTTGGTAAAACTGAAGCGAGATGACACTTGATTTCTGAGCCCAAAGCAGGGATAGAGTGGGATAGCTGGATTTCTGCCTGTTGTCTCAAGCAGATCAGCAGTTTCAAACGACCTAGAATACCATCATCAGTGCCCCAAGGTAATGCTGACTCATCCACTTTCCATGAAACCATTACCCATGTGCCTGCTGTCACCTAATCGTACTTAACACAGAAGTCTAAGGACACCAGCTGTCCTTTTTAACCAACATCTGGACACCTGTGGAGGCAGAACAAAGGGTTTTCTTTCTTTTGTAATTTAGACGTCTGAAGTTAGAATAAAGTAATACTCTACGATTTTTCACCCTAATTGCTGTCTGGTCGATTACCATGGCAACTGCACATTGGGTTCTAGTAGAAGTACATCAACATAGATAACATTGTTAGAATAGTTATATATCATATGTAAATCAACATATGATCAGTATATATCATATAGAAATTAACAACTCATGTCACATTCCTGCCTCTAGCTCTAGTCTCATTAATTGATTTTTCCACAACTGAATACAGCCATCTCAAATTTTCATACATTTTGAAACCTTTCAATTTTTGTTCAAAATGTAGTGAGAATCATGAACCCTGTATTGTTAATTGAATTGAATCATGGGCTGAGTGTATCGTTAGACCCCAGTAGTTATTTTACCTTGGGGAACATCTAACAGTCCACTGTTGAATTTTATTTTATTCAGAAAAATTAGATTCCCTGTTGGTAGTTTACTTAAAATCAGTGTGACCAAATGACTGAATTTAATACGTTTGAAGATATCTTTTGATATCTTTTGCGCTCAGGCAAGCTTAGAAAACATAAGAATTAATTTTAAAATTCCACTTACCGACATTAATGGGTTTGTTTTATGTTCAGATTCACTCTGTCAAATTTAAGTTGGATTTCAGTCCCACTCCACACCTGTTGAATTAGTTTTATTTTTCATTGTTTGTTTAGTGGAACTACATGATATGGCCCATATACCACGCTGTTATTGTGTTGCTGCAAATTGTAATTGCGTTTCTCGATCTATAATGTGACATGGCCTTATTTTGACCTAAATAGTTTTTGGTTTTTAGATAATGCGAACGGTTCAGTTCATCAAAACACCCAAAGGACTGTGATTGGTCAGAATCCTCAGAGCACACAGTAAAACATGCAGTGATTGGTCAGAGGCTAATTTGCACTGGTGTTTTTATTCATTTTGTGAACATTATAGAATTATATGTGATTACTCTGGTGGGTTCATTCTCTGAAATAGCATCTGCGTGTTATTATGTAATAAAAAGTCGTAATTTCTTTTCGATAATTTGATCCGTCAGAATTTAAACAGGCTATTTTTGGAGCTTAGTTTGCATCTATGGACTGGAGTGAATAATTTATTTTTTGAAACTTAAACAGTCTTCACGTACTACATCACTTTGTTGTTGTTGTAGTTGTTGTTATTATTATTACTATTATTAATAATAATAATAATAATAATAATAATCAGCAGCTGCTCTTTACATTGTGTGAACATTTCATAATGAATGGATCCACAGAAATGGTCCAAAATGAGTTGGAAATCTCATTACAGTAACAAATATTTAACTTTAGCACGTTTTCTTTCTCTGTAATGATTTCCTTTGCAGAATTATGAGGTTGTGTTAGGACAGTGATAGGATATTACGGCAGAATTCCTGCTCAAGCAGTTTAAAATATTTTCAGAACCACCTGCAGTCATATAGATGCTGATAGGGCAGCTCAAGCATGCTAGCTGAGTGAGGCTAAGAACCCTCGACTGGAAAAGTGGGTCAGTCTGTTTTAGATCCAGTTCAGGGACCGAGGGAGGTGTTAATGGAACTCATTGAAGATTAGGATCTAACAGCCTTATGGTAGTACATGGCCAAGCCCTTTACTTTTGATACATGGACCACAGAGTGTATTCAGTCGGAGAAAGGGCCTTTGTTCAGATCCGCTCTGTCCTGCTTTCATGTTTAAAGGAAGATTCTGTGGTCTTGGCTGCCTCTCTTTGTTTTCTGGTGTCATTTGATGCGAGCTGAAGCATCTAATTATGAGCACTTCATGAAGCCACAAAAACAAAGACGATGTTAAAATCCTGACCAGATGGTTTTTAGTGATGACACAGATCTTTGCTCTATAAGTGACATTGAAGATTTTTCTCCTTCTTGTTTGTTTTCACTGTTTTCTTCCAGTCAAGAAGTTGTTAAGTTCGCTTTCCTGTCATTAACACAACTTATCAGAGAATTGTGCATTGTTGAAATTTTTAAAATGTCAGAGAAGAACAATTAAGAAATGTGACTCTTTACTTTTAAAGAGGACCAGTTTGACCAAAATCCTAATATGGCTGACAGTTAACACAATGCCTAGTGATCACCTGCAAGTCTTTGTTTATTATTAGCAATGTTACTTTTAAAAAAAATTTTTTTTTTATATATAAAACTAGCTGTTTAAAGCCTAACAAATGTGAATCTGCTTCTTGCCGTTCAAGAAGAATAATCTGACAAAAAAAACTGACATAGCTGTCATTGAGTTGGTGCTCGTCGACCAGCAGTTAGCATTAATTGCTAATTCTGGGTGATCAGCTGCTAAGTTTCGATTCTTTAACGTTGTAATTGTTTTAGTCAAACTGACCTTTTTTAGAAAGTAGTGCTTCAGGCAGTAAAGCCCGTCTTGCTGACGGTGAATGAAAGGAAACCGCCCTTGTCTAGCATTGTGAAAATGACATAAGGCTGTCCATTGGTGGATACTTTCTTCCATTCATTATTAGCAAAGTCAGCATGTACAATTAAGCTGTTAGTTAATGAGGGGCATCAGATTTAACCTCCGGGCAACCAATTAGTATGGTTTGAGTCATCACTGGCTACCATTAATTTTTAACAATGTGCTGATTGGTGCGTACATGAGGGATCTGTGGCTTTCCACATCAGACTAGTTTGGTCTCCGATTAGTCCAAAGAGAGCGAGTGTTGATACAGTAATGGCCAAACATGGTGTGGATGACTCATTCATACACAGCTAGTCACTAAACAAAGCTCACTGTTGTTCAAGCTGTGGAGGAAGTGTGTGTGTGTGTGTGTGTGTGTGTGTGTGTGTGTGTGTGTGTGTGTGTGTGTGTGTGTGTGTGTGTGTG
>JBBPCZ010003870.1:4093-11593 GCA_037974445.1 Brycinus macrolepidotus
AGTATCTACTATGAATTATTTAGTACCCACTATAAATTAAGTATCTACTATGAATTATTCCGAATCTACTATGAATTATTCAATATCATTATATTATGCAACATCTACATTAATTTATTCAGTTTTTACTATGAATTATTCTGTCTACTATTAATAATTCAGCCTATACTATAAATTACGCAGTGTATAGTATTATTTAGCAATCACTATGAATTATTCAGTATCACTATAAATTATTCAGCATCTACTAAGAATTATGGAGTTAAGTTGTTCTATTGATTATTCAATAACTAATTTTCTTTGCTTGATCTTTACTTTTCTCTCTTTTCTTTTACTTTACACACATCTATACCTTGTGATGGAACTACTTGTTCTGGTTTAATAAATTGCTAATATTAAAACCATATTTCTGGATGATTCTTTGAGGATTTTTGTAGCAGTTTTCTTGTTCGTACTGTAAACATTTTATATAAAAGCAACTGTGCAGGTGATGAGTGAAGGTAAAGATCATCACGGCCATGATAATCGACTGTGACCAAATCACAGCAGTGATGTTTCTAATCACAGGACCTGGTGTTGGTCAGAGGAACGAAGTTTGCTGGGACATTCGTTTCTTTTTCAGATCCTAATGGTCTGAAATGAAAAGCTCAAGGTCAGCAACAGTGCAGCGTGAATAATTTTCAATCAAAGTCTATTGTGTTATGAAAGCAATGTCACAGCATCTGCCCTCCAGGCTGTTCTTCCTTTGCTCTCTCTTTGTTCTCTCGCCACTCTTCCTCATCATCATCGCAGCGTGTTTATCCTCGCTTTTGTTTCACTGCAGATGTTTTCAGTTTTTGTGCCTGAAAACACTCCTCTCTCCCTTTCCCCTCATACACACATTCATACACATAAACCAAACTCACTTTCACTTTCACTCTCTCGCTCACACACACACACACACACATACACACTCTCTCTCTCTCTCTCTAATCTCAGTCTAGCACAGCTGGGCTGAATATATGTGAATGATAGCTTTTGTTTACTCTGAAATCTTTAACGACTGTTTAGGTTTTAATCAGGCTACGACACAAAGCATCATACACACACTCTAGACATCAGAGGGAGAGAGAGAGCATTTTGTATGCCCAGAAAATAAACTCTCTGACAGTTCAGTTTATTGATTAAACAGGCTTATAAGCCAAATAGTCCTGGCTTAAAGGGTCAAAAAGGGCCCAAAGGGCCAACCAGGCTGACTAGGCCCGACAGGCTGAACAGGTCAAACAGTTCAAACAGTCCCAAAAGACCAAGCAGGCCAACCAAAAGACCTAACAAGCTTAACAGGCTTGATAAAAATCCAAAATAATGAGATCCAAAAAGATCCAATACGCCAAAAAAGACCCAGAAAATGCTAGGCCCAAGGGGCAAACAATCCAAAGGTCCAATGGGTAAAACTACCCCCAAACACCAACAACGCCAAACATGCATAACAAAACAAAAGGACCCAAAGAACCAGGTAGAACCAACACTCCCAGTAGGCTAAACAGTCCAAAAAACACACACCAACAAGCGTAAAGTCTAAACTGGCCAAAAAGGTCCAAAAGACCAAACAGGTCAACCAAGTTGAAGAGGCTAAAAGGCCTAAAATACTATGCCTAACAGGAGAAACACACACCACAAACACCACACCAGGACCTAATAGTCCAGTAAGACCCAAAACACCAATGAACTCAAAGGCCAAATAGGCCAAAAAGGCCCAAAAGACTGAATAGACCAAACAAGATCTGATATACCAAAAAACAGCTAAGCCTAAGAGGCTAAACAGCCCTAACATGTCAAAAAAAACCTCAAAACGCCAACACTCTCAAAGATCAAAAAGGCTTAAAAGATAAAGTAGTCCCAATAAGGTCCTAACACCTAACATGCCAAAAAAGACCCAATTCACCAACATGGCCAAACAGACCTAATAAACCAGAAAGGTCCAAATGACCAACTAGGACAAACAGCCTCAAAGGACACAAAGCTGGGAAAACCTAAAAGACCAACTGGGTTCATCATGCTCAACAGGTCGAACAGGTCAACACAAGCCTTAAAGGTAAAAAAGGACTAAAACCTATTTATGTCCAAAGAACCAACCAGGAAGAAGGCGGCAAGCAACCCTAACAGACCAAACAGCAATGGTAGTTATCTTTAAGCCTGTAATCTGTCCGTATTTCAGTCCATGATTCTAGAGAATGGTTGTACAGGGTCATAAACCACGTAAGCAAGGCGGTTAGAGATTTCTGAACACCTGCACACGCTCTGTTGGCACAAAGCTTTTGCTAATTAAGCTTCTGTTACTTGTTAGCTACATTAGCATCGTAGCTCCAGCCCTTACACTAAAGAAGCAAACTTCAGTTACCGAACATGTTGGCTGATCAACTACATTTGGACCAACAGGGGGTGCATTCGACTTTTCGCCAAACTATTCCTTCAGCTCCGGCACCTCCCTCCTTCATTCTCCATCTCTCCACCTCCTGATTTCATCTCTCTCATCTCTTCCTCAGCTCCCCTCTCATTAGACACTCTCTCCATCTCTGTCTCATCTACTTCTCTCTCTCCCTCTCTCTCTCTCTCTCTCCCTCTCCTTCTCTCTCTCTCTCTCTCTCTCTCTCTCTCTATCTATCTCTCTCTCTCTCCTCCCATGTGGTCTGAACATCACTTCTCACTGCTGTTCTGCTTTAGTTCTAAGGGACCATCCGCTGCCATGGCAACCACTGCAGCCGTGCCAACGAGACACTGCTGCACTAGCGCAACTTCAAGAGAGTTTGTAGTGTGGGGGCGTAGAGAGAGAGAAAGAGAGAGAGGCAGAAGGAAGAGAGAGAGAAAGAGAGGGAGAAAAACTGTGGGGGGGGGGGGGGGGGGGTTTGACATACCCCCTTAATCAAAAATTTAGTCATGGAGCTTTAAGAAGCTTTAAAAAATAATTCATTTAAAAATTGAATAAACAAAAAAATAATAATAATAAAGCAGGAAAAAATATTTCCACCAAGAAAACAATAAAGATTTAGTTTAGTTTGGTGCAAGGGGAAGTAAAGAGTTTGATGGTGTGAACAAGGGCCCTACAGCAGTCTGGATTTTACAATGTAGTAGTAGTATTGTTATTATGTTTGGTTACTCAGCACAGCCATGCTAACATCTCATACAGTAGAAAAGCTCTTAAATATAGTTTCTCAGTCTACAAGCAACATATCTGACATCTCTCGGCTGCTGCATGAGATCATCAGAGCACAGTTGTCTGAATCAGCACGTCCAGCAGAAAGTGCTTGACAGAGGGGTCAGGACCATTAACAAAGCCGGGGGAAACAGGGAGGCAACTGAGCTAGGCTAAAGCTAAACCCTCATTCCCCGTCGTTTCTTGCTAATGTATGGTCACTGATTAATAAAATGGACGATCTCCGAACTTTGGACCACATCACAAAAATGGATAATGGAGTGTAATGTCCTGACTTTCACTGAAACGTGGCTTAATGACAAAATTCCCAGCAGTGCGACTGAAATGAATGGCTGCACCGTCTTCAGAGTGGACAGAACAGCAGTGAGCTCTGGTAAGATCAGAGGTGGTGGGATCTGCATTTATGTGAACAAAACATAGTGTACAGACACTGCAATAACCAAGAGTCACTGCTCAGTCTGGAGTATCTAACAATTAAATGCAGACCTTTTTATCTCCCACGAGAGTTTTCCTTGACTATTATAACTGCAGTTTACACTTCTCCAGATGCTAATGCTAAACTAGCCATGAAGGAACTGTATGCTGCAAATAGTAAACAACAGACTGCACATCCAGAGGGAGCTCTCATTGTTGAAAGGGATTCAACCATGTCAGCTTGAAAACCATTTTGCCCAAATTTCATCAAAATGTCTCCTGTTCTGCTAGAGGGCATGTCGATGGATCATGTTTAAACAAACATTACCAATGCTTATAAAGCTATTCCCCTCCATCATTTGGGACAATCTGATTATCTTTCATTGTTTCTATTCCCCAAGTACTTGCCAATCATTAACTGTGTGAAAATAACTATAAAGTCAGTCAAAGTGTGGCCTGAGGAAGCAGTACTGCTAACATTATTTCCAACAGACAGATTGGAGCACATTTGTTACACAAGCCACCATAGACTCTCACGTAGGCATTGATGCTTACACATCTTCTGTGCTGGATCCATTAACTCAAGTATTGATAGCGTTACCATTATCAAAAATTTTAAAACTTTTCCTAACCAGAAACCATGGATGAACAGTGAGGTTTGCATGCTGCTTAACGAACGGGATGTTTCCTTTATATCAGGCCTATAGTTCATCTAGAGCAGGGGTGTCAAACTCCGGTGTCCAGCACAGTTTGATGCTTCTCCTACTCAAACACATTTACTAAACCTGGCAATTAACTGTCAAGATGAACCAGGTGTTTCTGAGCAGGGAAATCACCAAAATATGCTGAACACCGGCCCTCCAGGACCGGAGTTTGACACCTCTGATCTAGAGCTAACCTGAGGAGGAGTATTAGCAAAGCAAAAAGGGAATACAAATCATGGACTGAGAATTACATCCTTAACATTTCTTACTCCTGCAGTATGTGGCAGGGTATCCAGGTTCTCACAGACTACAAACTCATCAAAACAACACCCTCAGATTTTCACACATGCTTTTTTGAAGAACTCTAACTTCTATGCTGGCTTCGATCAGGACAGCAAGGAAACACCCAAGTCGAGCAAGTCGACCTACTGACCAGCCTCTCACACTCTCCGCTCTGGAAAAAGTAAAAACTCGCAAAGTGGCTGGCCCTCATGGCGTCCCCGGTTGCATTCTAAGGACTGGCAAAGTTCTTCTCTAACATCTTCAGCCTGTCCCTAGCACAGGCAGTGGTCCCTACATGTCTCAAGACAAAAACCATCGTGCCAGTACCTAAACGGTCTGTTGTTTCAGGTTTGAATGAGTTCTGTCCCATTGCACTTACCCCCATCATCATGAAGCATTTTGAAAACTAGTCCTCGCTCAGTTGAAAACCTGCCTACCTCCCATATTGGACCTGTACCAGTTTGCATACTGCCGGAACAGATCAACTGAAGATGCTATCTCCACAGTACTTCATACTTCTTTGGCACGCCTGGAGAACAGCAGTACCTATGTGAGGATCTTTTTCATATTCATTTCAGTTCAGCATTCAATACTATCATCCCCACTAAACTGGTAACGAAGTTATGTGACCTTGGCTTCAGCACCTACCTATGCAACTGGATATTGTACTTTCTGACCAATAGACCACTGTCTATTAGATTAGAGAACTTCATCTAATCTAGTCCTTTACTCTACTCCCTGTTTACATATGACGATTTCCTATCATGTCTCTAACACCATAGTTTAGTTTGCTGACAACACTACACTAGTAGGCCTCATCAGTAACAGTGATGAATCAACCTACAACCAGGAGGTTCGGAATGTAGCAGCATGATGCTCCACCAACAATCTGGCCCATAACACCAAGAAACTCATTGTGGACAGAAAAACCCAAAAGTCACAGTCTCCTTTCCATCCTTATTAACGGGACTGCTGTAGAGCATGGCTTCAGCATTAAGCTTCTGGGTGTCCACATTTCTAAGGACCTCACTTGGACTGTTTACACCTCTGTCCTTGT
The DNA here is from genome assembly GCA_037974445.1 of Brycinus macrolepidotus. NCBI lineage: Eukaryota > Metazoa > Chordata > Actinopteri > Characiformes > Alestidae > Brycinus > Brycinus macrolepidotus. The sequence goes on from JBBPCZ010003870.1 coordinate 9,744, forward strand.
CAAAAAACCACAGCGTGTCTTCTTTCTAAGGAGACAAAAGAAAGCTGGCCTGTCCCCTTACTGCACAATTGAGAGTGTTCTGACCAAAAGCATCTCTGTGTGGTATGGTAATTGTACTCTTGCTGACCGTGAGGCCCTACAGAGGGTAATCAAAACTGTCCAGTACATCATTGGCGTCTGCCTTAAAGGACCTTCAGCGAAAACATTGCCTGCAGAGGACATGTAGCATCATTAGGGACAATTCCCATCCCAGTCACAGTCTGTTTACCCTTTCACCATCAGGTAGACAGTACAGAAGTCTCCATTCCAGAAACAGCAGGCTTAGGAACAGCTTTTTCCCTTCCGCTGCTAAATTCTACATCCCAGCATGAAGTAGTCCATGTATATTGTACTTGCGCTGTTTCGAAACTGTAACGTCCCATTTCAAAATTGTAGTATGTACTGGACATATATTTACACTGACATTTTCTCTCTCAACTGTGTCACCTTAGTTCAACTGTAATACTTACCAGACTTGCATTTGCACTGTGCATTTTAACTTCAACTGTTGTCACTTAACTACTGTAAAAGTCAATTACTGTAATATTACTTGTACATTTGTATATTAAATACATTCTGTGTATACTCATCATTGGTATCTTTTATCATCCAGTTGTACATATCTGTACTACTTTATATATTTTCATATTTATGTCTTATTTTGAACTACTAATATTTGTACTTTTGGTTAGATGTAAAACTGTATTCCGTTGGTCTCCGTAGTAAAGCTGATTCTAATCTAATCTAAAGTTGTGACAGGAGTGTGTAGCATTTTGTAACAACAAAGTAAACATTTTTCACTTCACAGTTTGCAATATATATATACATAGTTATATCAAGGACAAACCATTTCTAACCCTTTCCAATTTGCCAAAATTCATCCATAATTCAGTGGTGGTAAAGAGTTGTTCGTGTAGGTTTGGTGTGAAACGATTTATTGTAGAGACTCAGATATCTTTACAGTAGTGGTGAATGGAACCAGACAGCTCCAACACAAATATACCATACTATTTCCAGTTGTCCCCCAATTAAGCTCCACGTGTCTTCTGAGTGTTTATATGGAATGTCAATGTAAACTATATCGGTTTTCGTTGGGGACTATTTTGCCTATTTTGGTTCTTGATGTCCTGGATGTACCCCTCCACTATGAATGGATTTAGTTTTAGAACCAAAAGCTTCTCAAAACAACGGTAAAACAACGTCTCCGTCATCAGGCAGTGCATTCATAACTATTTCACTGAAAAACTTTAAGATCTTTTAGAGGCAGACATTTCATTCATGACCGCTTCGAACAATTCTGACTCTGTGAGTTTTTCATCAAACACACTCTGAACTTTGAAAATGCTGAGAATTTGGCGGCGTTTCCCTTTAGTTAGTCAATGAAAATGTAAGAGATACAAGATGAAAGGAAACTAGAAGATGAAAAAAAGGATGGGACAGTGAAGGACAGGTATGAAAAAAGAGAAAAGACAAGAAGAGAAAAAACTGACGAAAGGGAAAGTGTGTGTGTGTGTGTGTATGTGTGTGTCACAGTGTGATAAATGTTAGGATTTACAGAGGTTGACGTGGAGTTAATGCCAAGCGTCTTTGACCAATCAGACTTCATTACTGATGACATAAACAAGTTCTTCCCGCTTCTGATCAGCGCAGCACCAGCGGTGGCACAAGTCACGGGTCAGCAAGGAGTTTGACAACATCGGTCAGCAGCCAATCAGTGATGTGGAAAAAAGCTGCTGTTTAATTACTGTCCTTGCTCCGCCCAAAAAATCTGTTCTTCCACAGCTGCTGATTCCATCACTACGATCAGGAGA
>JBBPCZ010003870.1:14093-15617 GCA_037974445.1 Brycinus macrolepidotus
GGTGAAGGCTCTTCCCTGTTCCAGCACAACTGAGCCCCTGTGCCCAAAGTGTCTCCAAAAAAGACATGGCTGGACAAGTTTAGTGTGGAGGAACTCCTGCGGCCTGTACAGAGCCCTGACATCAACGGAACACATTTGGGATGAACTGGGTTGGGCCTTCTCATCCAACATCAGTGCCTGACCTCACAAATTCTTATTTGACCAAATGGACACAAATACCTTCCTTTGAAGGTATTTTTAATTTTTTAAATTCAATGGTAAATAATGTACCGTATTAATTAGTTTTATTAGTATTTTTATCACAATATCTGCCTCATGTAAATATTTAATATGATATAGTGTTAGGCCTGTAGTGCAATTTGCATGCAGGTTCCTATAATGCCTGTTTAATTGCCACAGCAACTTCTTTGAGCTTCAAATTCTCATTAAATGATTTTTATGCAAAGATTCTTAAAAATAAACCTTCAAACTGGTAGCATCAGCACATTCTTTTGCGTATGTGTACACTTGGGTTTGTTAGCATCATGTTTGTGTGTGTGTGTGTGTGTGTACGTGTGTGAAGTAGTAGTAATGATGAAACTCGTCTGAAAAATGAGCAAATATTTCCAACAGTATGTCAGCATTTTTGCTATGTCAGTACAGCTGACCAGCTCTCAATGGCTAACAACACATACACACACACACACACACACACACACACACAGTGGCATAACCCAAACTCAGTTCAGCTGTGGACATTTGTGGGTAATCATTTCATCAGTATTTGAAACCAGACTACGTCTCAGTGTGTGTGTGTGTGTGTGTGTGTGTGTGCGTTTATCTCTATTAATATGGCAGGGGATTTCAAACTTTTGAATGAGAAATTGAAAGTTTGCCCCTACTGTATAATTTCATTATTATTTAGTTATTTATAATAAAACTGTAAAAAGAAACAAAACTTAAATCTTAGCAACTGTAAATTCATTGGAAATTCAAATAAGTCAGCAGAGTATTATATTTGTGTTTGTTTATATTATGTCTGTTTTATTTTCTTTGAGTTAAAATACACATTTTCCTCACCTCCCATTTGTCTACACACCACCCAATGAATTCCCCCATTTCCCTCTATGTTTAACATACCCTTTCCCCCCCCCACACACACATACACACACCTTGACCTTCTGCCTGGCACGTCCTCTGTGGGTGTTAATGCAGGATTTAATTGCACTTAATGCAGTGATGAATTCTGGATTAATGTGGACTGATGGTCTGACAGGCTTGATGCTCGACGTTCACTAATAACCAATTATCTCCCTCATACACACACACACACACACACACACACACACACACACACACATACACACACACACACACACACACACACACACGGAAAAGTATGCACCCGCAGGGTGTGCGAGTGCATGTTTCGGTATGACATGATGTGTGATGAGATGCCCCAAGCCCAGCAATTACAAACGTAAACACAATTAATTGAATTTTCTTACAGAAATGTGGAAAAGGATAGAATATTAGTGCAAAAAA
>JBBPCZ010003917.1:0-15616 GCA_037974445.1 Brycinus macrolepidotus
CTGATGGGCGGGTAACGACAAAACACTTATCAGAACACTCTCTTAATCGAGATTGGATGGGGAGTTAAACACAGACAGATTAAACACAGGTGTGATCTCTCAATGGAAACAAACCAACACGTGGAGACGAGGGGGGCGTTACGAGGGATTCCCAGATCAGTATTCCGGGGAGGGATCCCGCCGATGACGTAGCGGGAGCGGCGCGGCCGTGACAGTACCCCCCCCCCCCGGACCGGCCCCCAGAGGGGGCCGAGAGGGCTTCACTGCCGCGTGCGGATCCGAGCGGGGCCGTCCAAGGCGACCCGCCAACTGGGACCCTGGTGGTCGACTGGGAGGACGACCCCATAGGCGGGGAGCCGGGCGCTCGGGACGAGCACGGTGAAAGTCCTCCTTCAATTCCTAGCTGAGAACAGCCTCAGTAGGGACCCAGCTCCTCTCCTCCGGTCCGTAACCCTCCCAGTCCACCAAGTACTGTAGTCGGCCCCGTTTCCTCCGGGAGTCCAGTAGTTTACGGACTCGGTAGGCGGGAGCCCCCTCGATGTCCACAGCCGCAGGAAGTGTAGGTGCCGCTTCCCCCTCGTCCAGCGGGCCCGGAACAGCTGGTCTGAGAGGGGAGACATGAAACACAGGGGAAGCACGTAGATGAGAGGGAAGTTTCACTTTATAGGCTACAGGGTTTACTTGTTTTTCTATCAAAAAGGGTCCTAGAAATTTGGGTGATAACTTCTTACAGGGTAGATGAAGACGTAAATCCCTAGTGGAGAGCCAGACCCGTTCGCCAGCTTGATATACAGGCGTCTCCCCCCGTTTTCGGTCGGCCTGACTCTGAAACTGCTTAACCGCTCGGAGGATGGAAGTGTGTGCTCTTTCCCATACCCCCTCCGCGCGTTGGAACCACTCGTCGACCTGAGGGATGTCGGAGGACTCGCCATCCCACGGACAGAGAGGGGGCTGGTGTCTGAGCACACATTCAAAGGGCGTTAGGCCGGTAGCGGAGCGACGTATGGAATTTGGAGCGTATTCCGCCCAGCCCAAGTACTCTGCCCAGTCGTGCTGGCGATCATGGCAATAAGCCCGGAGGAATCTGCTGAGTTCTTGGACGAACCGTTCAGCCTGACCGTTGGATTCTGGATGATATCCCGAAGTCAGACTGACTGTGGACCCCAACCGCTTAAAAAAAGCGGCCCACACCCGGGACACGAATTGGGGTCCTCGGTCCGACAGGATGTCCTCCGGGATGCCATAATGCACGAACACGGACTGGAACAGAGCGGTGGCTACTTGTAAGGCCGTGGGCATGGAACGGAACGGCAGGAAGCGAACCCCCTTAGAAAACTGGTCTACTATCACCAGGATGGTGGTGTACCCTTTTGATTCCGGGAGATCCGTGACGAAGTCCACAGCGATGTGGGACCACGGTCTCTGTGGAACCGGGAGGGGCATTAGTTTACCGGCTGGTAAGGTGCGTAGGGCCTTCGTGGCCGCGCAAACCGTGCACGATTTGATGACTTTAGTCACGTCTTTCTTTTGGTTAGGCCACCAGTACCGACGTCCTATAACCCTGGCCGTCTTTTGTATACCGGGATGACCTGTGGCAGGTGTAGCATGAGCCCAAGTTATGACTTGGGTACGTAGGGGTTCAGGTACGAACACCTTTCCGACCGGAACGGATCGTGGGGGTGGCTGCCCCTTTCTTATTTGTTTTATTTCTGAATCGAGGTCCCACGAAATTGGTGCGGCTAGGATGGTAGCTGGGACAATTGGCTCGGGTTCAGTGCAGGCTTCAGGAACGGGATAGCGGCGCGACAGCGCGTCCGCTTTTCCGTTCCTGGAGCCCGGTCTGTACGTGATCTTGAAGTCAAAACGAGTAAAAAAGAGCACCCAGCGCGCTTGCCGAGGGTTCAGACATTTGACCTGCCGGATATATTCGAGGTTTCAGTGATCAGTGAACACAGTAAAGGGGTGTCTCGCTCCTTCTAACCAGTTATGCCACTCCTCTAACGCCGTTTTGATGGCGAGCAGCTCACGGTTTCCGATGTCATAATTACGCTCCGCATCGGTCAGTTTTCTCGAGTAGCAAGCGCAAGGATATAATTTCTCCGGGGTACCGGACCTTTGTGAGAGCACCGCCCCCAGACCAACCTCAGACACATCCACTTCCACCACAAAAGGTTTAGATGGATCGGGGTGTTTCAAAATAGGTGCTGAGGTAAACAGCAGCTTGATCCTCTTGAAAGCCTCTTTAGCTTTCGGTGAGAAGTGGATATGTTTAGGTTTATTCCGGAGGAGGTCTGTGAACGGTGCCACCACGGAGCTGAAGTCCCTGATAAATCTACGATAAAAATTCGCGAAACCTAGGAACTGTTGCAAATCCTTTACTGTAAGGGGTTCTGGCCACTCAGAAACTGCTGTCACCTTTTTCTCATCCATCCCCACCCCATTAGGACTGATCTGATAGCTGAGAAAGGAGAGCTCCTGGACATGGAACTCACATTTCTCGGCTTTCATGTACAACCCGTGCGAGACCAGGCGCTGCAACACTTTCCGGACATGGACTACATGTTCTGAATAGGTTTTTGAATAAATGAAAATGTCATCCAGATAGATGACCACAAAACGATTCAACATATCCCTAAACACGTCATTCATGAATGCTTGGAAGAATGACGGAGCGTTTACCAAGCCGTATGGCATTACGTAATAAGAATAATGGCCGGAGGTGGTGCTGAAAGCAGTTTTCCATTCATCACCTGCTCGAATCCGCACGAGGTTGTACGCGCTCCATAGGTCGAGCTTGGTGTAAATGCTCGACCCCCGGAGCTGATCGATGGCTGATGGGATGAGTGGAAGTGGGTGCGGGTACCTCACAGTGACCTAATTGAGCCCCCGATAATCAATGCACGGCCTGAGTCCGCCGTCTTTCTTAGCAATAAAGAAAAAACTGGCCGATGCGGGGGACTTGGACTTACGGCTAAACCCCTGCCTGAGAGCCTCCGCCACGTAATCCTCCATGGCTTGGGTTTCTGCCTCGGACAGGGGATAGACCCGGGATCGAGGCGGAGTGGTCCCAGGCAGGAAGTCTGTGGCGCAGTCCCAGGGGGAGACGTGTTGCTTTAGCTGCGCTGAAGACTTCCACTAAATCACGATACGGTTTTGGGATCAACACAGGCTGATAAGCTAAAGGGCTTTCTATAGATGTGGCTATGGAAGGTACCATAGGTTCTATGCAGTTATGCTGGCACTCAGGTGACCAAGCGCTAATCTCGGCAGTTTGCCAGTTAATACGGGGATTGTGGGTCCTCAGCCAAGGGAGTCCCACGACTACGCGGGACTCCGCTCGCTCTAGCACACAGAACTGGATACTTTCTCGATGAATAGTCGCTATGGTTAAAACTAGTGGTTTAGTGATATGGGTGACCGTCTTCCTGCTAAGTAACCGCCCATCTAAAGCTCGCACTGGAATCGGCTCTGGCATCTCCACCACAGGAACAGACAGGGAGGACACGAGGGTTTGGGAGATGAAGTTTCCAGCTGATCCAGGGTCTAAAAGAACAGACACAGACACACATTGGTTAGCCACAGCCAAAAAAGCCGGAACACAAAACTGAGACACAAACAGCTGCGAAGGGGTGGCTGGTGGACTCGTTTGTTTGACCTTGGAGCCGCGGACAGGGCAGTTTGCCACCAGATGATCCCCCCCTCCGCAGTATAGGCAGAGCCACTCCTTAAGCCGTCTTTCTCGTTCCTTAGGGGAAAGGCGCGAGGAGCCCAGCTGCATGGGTTCCGGAGCTGCCGCCTCAGCTTTTACCGAAGTCAACTGTGGGCTGGGTTCCACGGTTGGCCGCTAGACTCAGGATGACTGTCCTTTGTTTTTTCCTCTGAGGTGTTGGTCCAAGCGAATTGCCATGGTAATAAGCTGATCAAGAGAGAGCCCCGCGTCCCTGCATGCCAGTTCTGTCTGGAGCTCGGGGGTAAGCCCCTTGCGGTAAACCGCTCTGAGCGCTGGCTCATTCCACCCACTATCTGCTGCTAATATCCGAAACTGGACTGAATAATCGGCAGCTGAACTAGTACCTTGTTTAAGTTGGAGAAGCCTTGTACTGCCTGACTGTCCTTGGTCAGGGTGATCGAATACCGTTTGAAACAGGGCTAAAAATCCTGCATAATCTTGGAGAGCTGGATCTCCAGCTCTCCAGAGAGCCGCAGCCCAATCTTGGGCTTGCCCTGTGAGACGCTGGATAACCAGTGATACCTTTTGGTAGGAGGTTAAATAGGGAAACTCGAGAAAGCACAGCTCGCAAGCCATCACAAATTTCCGACACCCCGATGGATCACCTCCATACCTCTCGGGCAGGGCAGCCTGTAGCAGGGTCCTTGGAAACACGGTAGCAACCTGAACGGGAGGTGGAGGGGCAGGAGATGGCAGCGGGGCTGGGGCGCTTTGAAGATTGTTCATGAGCTGTCCTACCACTTGTGCGAGTTGCGCTAGCTGACCCTGCTGATCGGCCAGTTGTTGCATAACGGAGGGGCCCTCGTCTTCGGGTAGGGGGATCCCTGCTGCGTCCCCGGGAAAGGTACTGTCTTCTGTCATGTCTGCTTCGGGGATAAAGGACGCAGATGCAGGGATATGAGGCCAAAGGTAGAAGTTTATTAATGAAACTGAAAATAAGGAGCAGTCCGCGGAGCTTCTTTCAACTAAATAAAGTCTTAAGTCCCTTGTGTTTTGTCCAAAGCCTCTCTTTCTAGATACGGGTTGCAGAAAGCTCCTTTGGAGCCAGGGAGCTGTTGATGTATTGCAGGGCTGCCTCCGTCAGCATAAGGTTTCGGTCTCAGGAGAATGAGTCCGAAGGCCGGTCGACCCGACAGCCGCTGCTACAGTCAGCAGACAGGGGAGTCCTGCGGTTCACCTCTGTTGGAGAAAGGGAGACACAAAAGAGCAGGACTAGAGATGGCACAAACAAGCTGGAGGGTAGCAGCCCTTTCTTTTCCTCCCGGAGGGAATAAATACTGGGTTGGTTCGCTGGACCGTACACGGGGAAAGTATGAGGGAGACAGTACACCGGACTCTGAATCAGCTGTTCCTTTTAACTAGAAACCTGAGAGGCAGGTAACGACAAAACACCAATCAGAATACTCTCTTAATCTAGATTGAATGGGGAGTTAAACACAGACAGATTAAACACAGGTGCGATCTCTCAATGGAAACAAACCAACACGAGGAGATGAGGGGGGCGTTACGAGGGATTCCCAGATCAGTATTCCGGGGAGGGATCCCGCCAATGACGTAGCGGGAGCGGCGCGGCCGTGACACTTGCAAAGATATTTCTACGGTGTTCTTGCCGTATAGACAGGTATGAGTCAATGTATTACAAATTACAAAATTGTGACAAAAAAGTCAGATTTCCTCAAAACAGGACTGGATATGCAATAAAACATTTCCAAATTCAAATCATAATAAAAAAATTCTTTTTCTACTTGTACACACTAATGCGTTCTGGAGTGAGAGTGTAGAATCCTCAGTTTCCACACAGTTTTAGAAATAATTCAGATAAAATTACAGCATGGCTTCGGAATTAGTATGACCTCTTGGAGTCAATATGTCCAGAGTGGGGCACAGTTCTAAGTCTTTTCAGCCAAGCGTGGCCCACGGAGGTATGCCTTCTTATTGGACTAAGCTTGTCCACTTGGAGTTAGCAATGGCAACCAGGCCCATCTTTCTGGCTACTGTGGTATTGAGACTTGCCCTTAATTCCTGCGTTTATCATCTGTAGTGATACCACCATCAGTCACAAGACTAGACTTTGATGGCAACTGAGATGGTGCCCAGTATTTTTGGTTTGAAGGAGATCATTCTCAGTAAACAAGGTCATTCCACTTTTAGAGGCCTTGATTTCTGTGAATCAACATTAGGCGGATTAATAAGGAAAAGGTTTTCAAGTCACTTTCGCCAGTTTAGCTTTGGCGTACCCTCCAGGAAGGTCCTTCTCATAGTCTGCTGAGGAGCATCTGCTTTAAATGCTTTGCAGTCGTGAAGATAGAAATACTGAAGTTTTATTCATGAAGTGTTTAAGGTGTACAGCCATGCCTTGTTTTACTTTGGTAACTGATTATTATAGATGTCATTTGCATGAAATGAGGACCAGGTTCATACTTCAGTCTGTGCTAATCTTTTAAATATGGTGTAAAACAAAACTGTTAAAAAAGACAAAATTATTGATTTTAATAACTAAGCCTTTTATCTTTGAAAGTGGATAAGGAAGTCATGTTTTTGGGGGCAGGTCTAGTAACTTTTTGCATCGTTGCAAAACTAGCTTTGGCGTTAAGAAGTGTCTTGCATGATTTACGGTAGTGGCCTTTCAGCTCCCATTGAAAGATCAGAAGGGGCGGTTACTGCAATTTTGGCGTTTTGCCTTGTTGCATGTTATGGTTTTCTTCTCTCTGCTCTTTGATGCTATGCTGTTATTTTATTTCTCAGAAAGTGTCTCCACCACCCTGACACAATGCGCACATGACAGGTCCAGTTATAAAACTGAGTTGGAAAAGGCAACTGGCCTGCCCCCCCCCCCCTTCTTTGGGTAACTGTAGTGTTTTAATTTTGAGCTGTGGTTTCTTACTGTGCCAGATGAACTTGGAGCTAGATTTGTCAATGTCAGAAAACACAGAGGTAGCATTTGCATGGGGTAGAGCAACCTTGGAAGAATACTCATTTTAATCAGGCTAATTCTATCCAATCATGATAGAGGGAGGTCAAACCACTTGTTTAAGTCACTTTTAAGTGTAGTAAATAAATTAACCAGGATTCTGTCCATTTAAAGAGCAAATTTACCAAAGTATTCTTGTTTCTGAAGTTACCTACTGACAAAGCCTCAGATTCATCATAGTTAATTGAGAAACTACCGAAAGTGTATATGATTGAGATAAGAGCTGGACTTAAGATCTCAGGTTGTGTTATTATATCAGCATATACACTATATGGACAAACGTACTGGGGCCCTTGACCATTACACCAGCGAGGACTTTAGTGACATAGACTTTAATATGGAGTTGGTCCCCCTTTTGCAGCTTCCACTCTTCTTGGAAGGCTTTCCACAAGTGTTTCTGTGGGAATTTGGGCCATTCGTTCTGTAGAGCATTTATGAGGTCGGACACTGATGTTGGCAGAGAAGGCCTGGCTCGCAGTCTCCGTTCCAGTTCAGGTGTTCAATGGGGTTGAGGTCAGGGCTCTGTGCAGGCCAGTCAAGTTCCTCCACACTGAACTCATCCAACCATGTCTTTATGGACCTTGCTTTGTGCACTGGGGCACAGTCATGCTGGAAGAGAAAAGGGCCTTCCCCAAACTGTGTGCACAAAGTTGGAAGCATGGCGTTGTCCAAATGTCTTGGTATGCTGAAGCATTAAAATTAAAGTAAGGGGCCACTTGAATTCAAAATTTAAGAGGTATGTCCCAGTACTTTTGTCCATATAATGTAGTGCCGATTTATGTACAGCCCCTCCAAGACTGACTCCAAAAATCCCATTATGACATCACACATATTCTGCTAGAAGATTGAGAGCTGAAGCAAACAATAAGAGAGACAGACAACACCCTTGTCTCGTACTCCTTCCCAGATGAAAGGCCTCTAATACACAGCCATTGACCAACACCCTAGCCCTAGGGGTGTATAGCACCTTCACCCAATTAATGAATGTAGACCCTAACCCAAATTTCTCAAGAACACTGAAACGAAAATGTAGAGAAGAGAAATGTAGCATCCTATTTTTGGCTGAGTGGGTGTACTGCAATATGTTAAAAAGATGTCATACATTGGTATGAGAAGACCTATTGAGAGTGAATCTTGTCTGGTTGGAGCTGCTTAATGTAGGCTGAAATGTTTTCAGTCTCTTGGCCAGGAGCTTGGATTGTATCTTGCAATCTACCCCAATCAAACCTATACAGAATGAACAGCAGTTTGAAGGATTATTTTTCTTTAGAATGATTGAAATATTGGCCAAATTAAGTGCATGTGGCAATAAGCCATTTTCAAAAGACTCAGTGTAGATTCTGGTAAGCAGTCCTACGATGACAGCAGCCACTTTCTTATAAAACTCAGGGCAAATCCCATCAGGGCCATGAGCCTTACCCCCTGTGTCACGTCCGCGCCGCTTCCGCCATGCCCCCAGTGGTCGCGGTCGCCAGAGTACTAGCTGAGGTCTCCGTCAGGTGTTTTCCCCTTGTGTCATTATTAATTTGAGTTAAGCTTGATAATTTCTGTTCCCTGATTGGTTTGGTTGTTTTCCACACCTTTGTGTTTTATGTATTTAAAGCCAGCCAGTCCAGCAGTCTACGTGCATTCACCCTCAAACTACCCTCACCTTACCCCTACTATTCCTCCGGTCTCTGCACAGGGCTGCTTCCCTATGGACTTGGTTTCTCCTAAGGACCTGTACCTCTCTGCTGGAAGCCCGGAGCATGGTCTGCTCCTCTTCGTCCCTTCTAAGGGGCTCTCTGTTTCTCTTTCTTCCCAGAAAGAAGACTAAACCAGTATCACTCTCAGGCTCAGGCGTCTTCCTGTTTGGTGACCACACGTAGTGGAGCTTCGTGATTTCCTCGTGACTTCTGTTAAGAAGTGAAATGCGCTTCCCCGAGTAGACTCAGCGAAGGAGTGACTTCCATGTGCCCTGCGCTGATTTCCCCTCATGCATTCCTGGCCAGCCTGAGAGAAAGACTACCTGTTTAAGCGCTCTCCGGAGCTTGTTAAGTGAAAAGTGACTGTGTACGATTCTCTGGATTTCTTTTCTGGATTTTCTGCATCTGTGTCCTCCTTCCCATAGCAGGGGCCATGACAGATGAATGCACCATTAACATGGACGCAGCAGTCCCCCTGCCGGCGGATGAGGAGCCCCAGCTGCTACAGCACGTCGTGGAACATCAGGCTCAGCTGGATCAGCTTACATGGGTCGTGTTGGAGCTGGTTATCAACCTGCATCACCTGGCTCCACCGACTCCGGCTCTGATACCTCTGCCACCGACGTCGATCATCGCCATGCGCTCCCAACTGACGCATCATGTGTCGCTCCCAGAGAGGTATGGGGGTGATCCATCGGGATGCAGGAAATTCGTATTAGCCTGTGAACTTTATTTTTCATAATTTCCAGAGATGACTCTGAACCAGGTGTCCACGATGATCCAACGGCTAACAGGGCGAGCCCAAGACTGGCCAGCAGTCGTCTGGAGGAGCAACAATCCTGCTATTTAGGACTATACCTCCTTCCTCCATCTCTTCCAGATGGTCTTTGACCACCCAAACCAGGGACAGTCGAGCAGTATTCACCTCCTTCACCTACATCAAGAAACCACTTCTGCTGCAGAGTACTCCATAGAGTTCCGTATACTCGCTGCTGAGAGCGGGTGGAACGAACCAGCCCTCATTGTAGCTCCAGACGGAACTCTCCTGTTGGGACGCGGGTCTTGATTTGGACCAACTCATCTCCTTAACTATAAGATTAGATCAACACCTCCGGTCCAAACCAAAGTGCTCTTCCCCGCTGCGCACGTTCCTTCACAAACATCGTCTTGGCATGGAGGCAGCTCCAGTTGCACCTGCCCCTGGTTTGATGTGCAAAGAACCTGCCCTGAAGCCCATGCAGCTGGGGTCCTCCTGCCTTTCTCCTACTGAATGCGTGAGACGAAAAAGGTGGAATCTGTGGCTCTACTGTGGGGATGGAAAACACCAAATCACGTCCTGTCCTCTACGTGGTGGAACCTCCACCAAAAATGAGCAAGTATCCCTACCATATGTACCTTAAGTTTCCCAGTTTTGAATACCTGTTGTCTTACACCTAACTAACCAATGTGTTTCCCTTTCTGCTCTTTTAGACTCTGGATCAGCTAGTAATTTCATCTCCTTGGCCCTCGTGTCATCCCTGTCTCTCCCAGTTGTCGATTTACCAGCCCCGATCACAGTGAGAGCCGTAGATGGACACCCGGTTAGCAGTAGTGCAGTCAGAAAGATTACTCTCCCACTGACGATTTCCATAGGCAGCTCTCACTATGAGAGGATACAATTTTTAGTACTGGACCTGGCCGACCCCTCCGCTGTGTTGAGCCTGCCCTGGTTAGAACAACATAACCCCCCAATACTTCTGTGGTCCTCCACATGTCAAAGTAACTGTCTAAAGTCCATGCTTCCTTATTCAGCCACGTCAGTAGAAAGCCCACTAGCGCATCTACCCGTAAATATTCCTAGCCAGTACCATGATCTAGTCGAGGTGTTTAGTGCCACTAAGGCGACTCGTCTTCCCCCGCACTGGCTGTGGGACTGTGCTATTGACCTCCTGCCTGGCACTGCACCACCTCAGTCACGGGTCTACCCATTGTCCGAGGTTGAGACCAAGGCTATGGAGGATTACGTGGCAGAGGCGCTTAGGCAGGGGTCCACGTCCCCTGCATCGGCTAGTTTCTTTTTTGTGGAGAAGAAGGATGGTGGACTCAGGCCTTGCATAGACTACCGGGAGCTCAGTGCGGTCACACCCACACCCTCACCCTCTTCCACTGATCCTGGCGGCCATAGAACAGCTCTGCGGGGCGAGCATTTTAACTAAGCTCGACCTACGGAGTGCATACAACCTTGTGCGGATTCGAGCAGGTGATGAGTGGAGGATCGCTTTCAGTACCACTTCCGGTCATTACCATTAGCATGTAATGCCATACGGACTTCTAAATGCTCCGTCCTTCTTCCAATCCTTCATGAACGACGTGTTTCGTGACATGTTGAATAAATTCGTCATAGTCTATTTAGATGATATCCTCATCTACACAAAATCCCAATCAGAACATGTGTCCCACGTGCATAAGGTCCTCCATCGCCTGCTCGCCCACGGGTTGTATGCTAAGGCCGAGAAATGCGAGTTCAGTGTCAAGGAAATTGCCTTTCTCAGGGAACCAGATCGGACCCTCAGGCATCAGCATGGATGATAAAAAGATGTTAGCTGTATCTAAGTGCCCCGAGCCCCAGTCGGTTAAAGACCTGCAAAGGTTCCTCGGGTTCGCCAATTTCTATCGTAGGTTCATCCGTGGCTTCAGCTCTGCGGCAGCACCGCTCACGGACCTCCTGAAGGGAAAACCAAAAAGAATTAAGTTTACACCACAGGCAAGTGCGGCTTTTCGTAAATTAAAGGAGCTGTTCACTACAGCTTCCGTGTTAAAGATGCCCAACCCAGCCAAGCCATTTGTGGTTGAGGTTGATGCCTCGGAGGTCGGAATAGGGGCGGTGTTGTAACAGAGACACGGAGACTTGGAGAAACTCCATCCCTACGCCTTCTTCTCCCGGAAACTGTCCGATGCAGAACGCAATTATGACATTGGTAACCGCGAACCGCTTGCAGTTAATTGCGCGTTGGAGGAGTGGCGACATTGGTTAGAGGGAGCCAGACACCCATTTACCGTGTTTACTGACCACTAGAATATATCCTGCAGGCAAAGAGGCGAAACCCACGACAGTCACTCTGGGCACTCTTTTTCACCCGTTTTAACTTTCATATTACGTACCGGTCAGGGTCTAAGAATGGTAAAGCGGACGTTCTCTCTTACCCTGTCCCAATCGATAATATCGAGCTGGAACCGATTATTACAACAGCTCTTATTGTTGCACCCATTGTTTAGGACCTAGATACAGAGACTGAATGTAGTGCATTGGTCAATCCACCTCCTATATCTTGCCCCGCAGGCAAGGTGTTTGTCCCTGAACCACTCCGTAATAGAGTAATAGAGTGGGCTCACACTTCTCCTGCTACAGGTCATCCTGCTGTCCAAAAGACTGTTGCGGCGATTAGCAAAAAATATTGGTGGCCCAACATTAGAACAAGCATAGCTAATGTGATTCGTTCATGTTCCGTATTTGCGATCACTAAAGTTCCCAGAGCTTTACCCACCAGCAAATTATTGCCCCTGCCAGTTCCGCGGAGACCGTGGTCCCACATCACTGTGGACTTTGTCACGGATATCCCAGAATCTAAAGGGTACACAACCGTTTTGGGGGTTGTTCACTGGTTTTCAAAAGGTGTCCGGTTTATTCCCTTCGCGGCTCTGCCCACTGCCTTACAACTGGCAGAAACTCTGTTCCACTCTGTGTTTCAGCACTATTGCATCCCGGAGGATATCCTGTCTGACCAGGGACCCCGCTTCATTTCTAGAGTATGGTCAGCATTCTTCAAAAAGTTGGGGTCCACCATCAGCCGGACCTCGGGCTACCACCCAGAGTCCAATGGTCAGGCTGAACGCTGAACAGGTTCCTCCGGGCATACTGCCATAGTTGCCAGCACGACTGGGCAGAGTATTTGGTGTGGGCAGAGTACGCCCAGAACTCTTTGCGCTGCTTCGCCACAGGTCTTACCCCCTTTGAATGTGTACTAGGGCACCAGCCTCTGCTCTGCCCTTGGGATGCAGAACTGACTGATATCCCTCAGGTTGATACATGGTTCCGGAGGGCAGAGCGGGTCTGGGAAGGGGCTCATACGTCCCTCACGCGGGCAGTTTGCCGGTTTAGGGAGCAAGCCGACCAGCACCGAGGGGAGGCGCCGAACTTCCGGACTGGAGATCGGGTCTGGTTATCGACACGGGATGTCTGTCTTGGTCTACCTTGTAAAAAGCTCTCCCCACGTTTCATAGGACCCTTTGTTATTGAAAAGCAAGTCAACCCCATCTCCTACAAACTCACTCTTCCCCCATATATGTGTGTCTCACCAGTGTTTCATGTCTCCCTCCTTAGGCCAGCAGTACCGAGACTGCTGGATGAAGGGGAGGTAGATCCAACACTCCCCGCAACGGTGGAGGTTGAGGGGGCCCCCACTTACCAGGTGAGACAGCTGTTCGACTCTCGGGTGAGACGGGGCCGCTTGCAATACCTAGTTGACTGGGAGCCCAGCTGGATCGACCAGCCCCCCAACCTTGAGTCAGCCATCCCGACCTGGGAGGCCGGGTCACCCTAGGCGGCCTCGCTCTCGTCCGGGAGTGGTCGTGGAGCACTCTCGCCCCCCTTCGGAGGCCGGTTCCGGAGGGGGGGGGTACTGTCATGTCCGCACCGCCTCCGCCACATCCCCAGCGGTCACCACAGCAGTTAAGGTCTCCGTCACACCCCCCTTTCCACGTGCAGGTTTGTTTATGTTTGGGTGCGGTGCCTAGCAACCCACTTGCAGCGGAGTGCTCACTCCGCGCTCCTCCTGATTGGGTTGTTATGCGCCCGCTTATTAGCCCAGGTGTTTTTCCCTTATGTCATTATTACTTTGAGTTAAGCTTGACAATTTCTGTTCCCTAAATGGTTTGGTTGTTTTCCACCCCTCTGCATTTTATGTATTTAAAGCCAGCCAGTCCAGCAACTACCCTCACCTTACCCCTACCTTTCCTCCAGTCTCTGCACAGGGCTGCTTCCCTATGGGCTGGGTTTCTTCCAAGGACCTGCACCTCTCTGCTGGAAGCCCGGAGCACGGTGTGCTCCTCTTCGTCCCTTCTAAGGGGCTTCACCTTCGTCTCTGTTGTGTCTGTCTCTCTCTCTCTCTCTCTTCCTTCCCAGAAAGAAGACTAAACCAGTATCACTCTCAGGTTCAGGCGTCTTCCTGTTTGGCGACCGCACATAGCGGAGCTTCGTGATTTCCTCGCAACTTCTGTTAAGAGGTGAAACACGCTTCCCCGAGTGACTTCCATGTGCCCTACGCTGATTTCCCTTCATGCATACCTGGCCGGCCTGTGAGAAAGACTACCTGTTTAAACGCTCTCCGGAGCTTGTTAAGTGAAAAGTGACTGTTTAGGTTTCTCTGGAGCTTTTTTCTGGATTAAAGATTTTGGGTTAGTTCACTCCTGCATCTGTGTCCTCCTTCCCATAGCAGGGGCCATGACACCCTGGTACTGATATGATTAATTCATACAATTCTTCTATAAGTGGATGACACAAAGTGTTCCTGCTTTCTTCAGAGAGGGATGGCAAATTAATAAAAATGATTCCTTTTCTCAATATTGTCTGGGGAGATTTTACTTTTGTTATATTACTATATTTAGACCAGTGGTTTCCAAACGAGTCCTGGAGTACCCCCTGCCCTAAACATTTTAGTGTTTTCCCTGCACCCAACACACCTGTTCTAACTAATCAGTTCATTAGCCAGCTCTTCTTGAGCTGAACTGGGTGTGTAAACACAAAATTGTGCAGGGCAGGGGGTTCTCCAGGGCCAGTTTAAGAACCACTGATTTACACAAATTAAGGTGAAATCTTGAGTTTGCAAGAAAATACAAAGGTTCTTCTAAAAAAGTTCCTCTAAATTGGTCACCCCACCAGTGCAAACCTTTAGTCAGTCTGCCCCTTTAACTTTTGTGTGTGAATGTAATGAGATAATATTGAATTTTGGATAATTTTGTTCTGTAGAAAGCATGCCCGTATTATAAACTCCACCTCCAAGTCTAAGCCATTCTTCTCTATGCAAAAGATGAACGGCGTATTCAGTCATCACCGCTGTAGCACCCCTGTGGTTGACGTAATTATTCCAAGCTGATATTTTTGTCCTGTGTACATTTTCCTCAAACATCACTAGATCTTCTGAATCATAAGAACATTTAGCAGTCAAAATACAATGCTACATACATGCTACAAACAAGCTAACATGAAACTATGTTGCATGAAAGTGAGTGTTCTATAAACACTATAAGACATCAACACCAGCCGCTCAAACTGTAGCCTAACAGCATCTTAAATAACATACTGGACAAAGCATGTCGGTGTGGGTGAGGGGTATTTTGGTAAGGTCAGTCTTATGGTATCAGTTCAGTCCAAAGGAATGTTAGCTTGAAGATTGAAAGTGCAATACTTTAACGACCTTGAAATTCAGAGCAATCAGTGGTATTCAGCAGAAAAATGGACACAGGGCTCGAACATTTTTGTTCATCATAGCGATTTTCGACAATGTTGTTCATTTTTCCCCATGGAGGAAAACGAATTACACCCAAAATTCCTACTATGGGCATGATGCCGACTACAAATAAATGACAGTGTGACTTCAGAGGTCTATTCTTCATACAGTATGAATAGCTGATGTCTTTAAGTGGTGCAAAAATAATAAACTTTCTATTTCTTTTTTGCTTTTTATGTGACAGCGATGACACAAATCCAGTGATTGAAAATGGTTAAGATGTAAATGCAGTATCAAAGAAAATATTTCAGAAAGATTACAGTCTTTTGGAGACATAGAGAAAGCTATGCTCATACTAACTATCCATCCTTCCATTATCTGAGCCTCGCATCCTTTACCAGGGGTTACTGGAGCCTATCCAAGTGCTTATAGGGCAATAGGCGGAGAAACACCCTGGACAGGTCACCAGTTTTTCTTGTTCAGACTAACAAAACTGGTTAATTTACTAAGCTGTTAACTCACCCTTATTACTGTTTATATACCTTTACGTATATAAACTGTTATATAAACTGTTTATATACCTTTACGTATATAAAAATTGGCAAACTGTAGTGGCAAATTTTCCGTTTTACTTAAATAATTTCAACCACTTCTTCATATGAGCAGACGATGATTTTCTGACTCGTATCCACATCCATTCTAACATCCACCTCATTAGCAAGCTTACTCACTGACTCCAAATCCT
>JBBPCZ010003935.1:0-15613 GCA_037974445.1 Brycinus macrolepidotus
TTGTAGATGTAGAAGGCAGGAGCCTGCTGTCCCAGGAGGTCCAGAATCGCAAAGGGACAGCTGAAGATGAAGTAGCTAGAGAAGGCAAGCATGACGGGGAAGAAAGGAGAGGAAACCAGGGAATAATGGTGGAACACCAGGTAGTCCCACAGTGGCTGGAGAAGCCGGTCTGAAGCCCTGGAAGTAGGGAGCTGTGAGGCAACTTCACTGATGTTCCACATCTTGCTCTTTGCTTCACCAGTAGCTGTGGTGAGAACATACTGAGGTGGAAACACTCGGCCTCATTTATACTTCTAAGCCAGTCCCCCAGATCTTTTGCAAAGCAACAGCAAGTTAATTGAAAGCAAGCAGGATTACTTTAGTCCACCAACCTTAATTCTGAGCAAAGGAATTTTTTCCCCCCCTCATTAAATAACCTAATTTCCTCTCCTTTAGAATTCTAACTGGAATCTTTTGTTCTAAATGGAGTCTTTTGTTCATTCATTTCACTAATTACTACAAATTCTTCTGATAATGTAAAGAAAAAGGCTCACTGTATGCATAATGATGTGAATTCAAATAAAAGGTCTTAAACTTTTACTGATACCTGAATACTTGGGATGTAAGATTTCCAACAGAAAATTAATTTTAAAAAATGTAGTTCATGACAAGAATTTTATGTATGTTCTAGAGTCTAGGCTGATTTCAAGTTGCTTTGAAGGCAGGGCCAATAGACATTGTTAGCATCTTAAAGGTGCTGTATTGCTCTTATCCTTAAGCATATTAATGGTAAAAAAAACAAAGCTTAATAGAGGCTGTACAGAGCCTTCTGACAGACCAGTTTATTATTTGCATCAACCTTGTACCTACATTCACTGGCTATCAGGTAGGACATGGATACACCTATACAAAATATTAAACACAGGTGCAAGTTTAAGAAGAGCTGTGAGCCTAATACCAAGTAAACTACAATTTTTGGAAGCTACTAACAGTGCATTGGTGTATTCTGCTTTGTCACTGTACTCTGGAGTTGTTTCCTTAATCAAAAAATGTCCTTCTTAATTTGAAGTGAGTTTCTCTGTTTCCAGTATGCAGTGCACGTTCAACATATTGTAGATTAACTGCCTTTTCACATTCAGACAAACTAACAAAAAGAATCTGCATACATTTATTTAAAAATAAGTCAAGCATCAAACACGAATCACATTTTATGAACATAAAATACCATCAGTGAAATAATAGGAAAGCAAAATAGCCAGCCTTCTTTTTCACAACGGACAAAACCATAAATACCAGGTTCAGGGACAAATCTTTCATTTTGATTTGAAAACATCATGATTAAATTACAATGTGTTACTTGCCTCATAAACTTGCTCTATTTTTATTTGATAGCTACGATTCTGATTATTCCTTGTTCGTGGTCTACTTCTTCTCGATGTTTGCTTTCCTGGACACAGTTTTACATGTATTGGCATATTTCTGACGGTCGTTCCTGTGTAGTTGAACAAAAAAGAACCATCATTAGCTCCATATAGGGCAAGCAACAATCTATCTATTCATGCAACCCTTTACCTGTAGGTCATTCACAGTAATGCAGTTGGACTAGTGAGGAATTACCCAAATCAATGTTATTAAAAAAAAAAAAAAGCAGCAAGTACCTGCTCATTTTAACCCTGCTCCTGCAGCCCAGTCCTCCCTCCCAATGACTTGTGTTGGTTCCTCTGGTCATCATTCCTCCACACATCACACAAGGCTTGCCATTGCTGTATGGCTATAGGATGACACAGTACATTCATATATTCACAGTAACTGCAATCTGAAAGAAAGTGCATCAGCACACCAACCAAGCTCACCTGCTCCTTGGCACAATAACCACAGATCATTCTGGTAGCCAGCTCCATGAGGTGATCCTGGTCCATGTCATGGCACACATCACAGGGGTAAGCCCGGCCACAACAAGGAAACCTGTGAAAAGGAAGCATGCAGCGGCTGACCCAAAAAGGAGCCAAGGGAATACCCTGTCTTTGAAATGGGGCAGGCAAAAGGATTTGGAGATTTTCAAGACTTACTGGGACAAGATTTCCGACAAAAATATTGGCATTACACAGATTAAAAGTACCTGCTATGGACTGTTTAATGTACAAAAAAAAAAAAAAAAAAAAAAGAACACTGGCAGGAAATAGTTTGCATTTTGAAGTCTCGCAATAAAAATCCTTTGACAAGTTTTGAAAATATTACCGAAAATATTAGGACTGCCTCATACCTGTTTCATTCGATTCAGTTCAGGACTTAAGTGAAGCTAAAGTGACTAAGGTGACTTTATTCTGGAATTTAAGTTTTCCAAATCACTCCGAGATTATGCTGATATGGATAGAACTGGTTCATTTGACCATCCAACCATACAATATTGCAAAACACACTACCAGAAAACATAACACCTACATCCTGGCTCAAACAGTGGCCAAAATCATTAAACAATGATGTGAAAAACCACAGAACATGACAAATTATTTTGGGGGGTTTATTTTGGTTACCTTAGCCAGCGATGACTTTGTTTGTAGTGCCTGCAGGCACCTTTCTCAGGAAGGGGTTTTCCTTGCTGAACTGCTGGGTCTCGCACATTTCGACGGCTATATTGAGCAGATTCTTGGCCTGTAAAAGACAGCAGACAGAACAAGCTAAAAACAACCAGCAAAACCTCATTCACACATATCTTGTATATATGTAATACCCACCCACAATTCTTACAATCCTCTTGCCTACTTCAGATGAATAAGTGACAAAAAGTTAGAGCCACAAAACTAGCATTTCTTGTTACTTTACAAAGGAAAGACTGTGGTACATTAGATGCATTAGATGACCAAAAACACCCAAAAGACAGAGGGGGTGCAGGTCACATAAATGGGGGCAAAACTGGTATAATGACAACACAGTGCCTACTCAGTCTAGCACTATAGTACATGTCACTGAAGTAGATATGGGTTTAGTTTCTCATACAGGGATAAAGTCTAATCCTAGACTTTTCGTTTCAGTACAGAATGTCCATTCAGAATGCTGTTTAGACCAGGACTAGGCTTAATACCTGACCCATCAGGTTTGTCTCAAGGTTCTCAGGTCTAATGGTACTGGTGTCAACAAATGTAGACAATCAACAGCTCCTGTGCTTGTGCTGTTCAGCATATCAACAAATTCTACAACTCCACTAAATCTCCTACAGACATTGACTGAAGATGAAAATGGCTCTAAATGAAGCAGGGACTTATAATGAAATAGATACAGTACAGTAGACAACACTGGAATAAATGCAAGAGGTCACTGTTCACTTACCAAGTGTAGGTCAAGATCTGTCTAAAGCTAGAGCACACTCTCCTGGTGTTCGGGAGAAATGAAACAAATTGGATTTGAAGGGATTTTTAGAACTGAGAAGTTAGATTTAAAGACTACAAACAAACCTGTGTTATTTCTCGTCTTAGGGTGGATGTATTGAAACCGTGCGGCCTCCACAAAGACGCTGATTTTGCAGTGACAGTGCTGGCAGTTTTTTTCCTTCTCCTGCCCATAAGACAAACTCTAATGCAAGAGACAGAAAATGAAAAAGATCAAATTATTAAGATCAAAAGTTAGAAAATACAAGACTTTCAATCTGTATTGATTCAATGATGTATTATTTTTTCTGATAATGAACAGCAAGGCTTGTTAGAAATTGCTAAGTAGAAGTTTTGGAATAAAAATCTAAAGTTACCTAAGATTCATGTTATTAATACTGGCATGAAGTGGCCCCTTATAGTCACACATGAACACACCACAGCACAGCACACAGTGTGAACAATGTGAAATTCTTTCTCTGCATTTAACCCATTCACCAAGTGAAGCAGTGGGCTGCCACTAACGAGGGGCACCCGCAGAGAAGTGTGTGGGGACGGTACCTTGCTCAAGGGTACCTCAGTCCTGGGATTCAAACCCATGACCTTCTGGTCACAGGGGCAAAGCCCTAACCACTAGGCCACCCAGCTGATAAGAACTGACTTCTGTTTAAGTAGTATGTTTCAGCAATGACACAAAGCGTGGCGCTTGTTTAGTGTTTCTTTCCAGCGTGTGGCTCTTTACTATTGACAAGCTACCATATAATTTGGTAAGAAACATCTTGTGGGACTGCCAGAACAGGGACTTGAACCCTGGACCCTCACATTAAACTGAGCCATCCGGGCCCCCAAAAAAGTATTTCTCTGCATTTAACCCATTCACCAAGTGAAGCAGTGGGCAGCCAGGAACACAGCGCCCGGGGAGCAGTGTGTTGGGAAGGGAACCTCAGAGGTGCCACTAATAGTCCTGGGATTCGAACCTACAACCTTCTGATTGCGGGGGCAACTGCCTAACCACTAGGTCACCAGTTGCCCCACGGACTTGAACCCGGGACCTCATACATGCGAGGCATGCGCTCTACCACTGAGCTACATCCCCACCAAAATAACCAAGTGAAGCAGTGGGTTGCCACTAATGAGGGGCGCCTGGGGAGCAGTGTGTGGAGACGGTACCTTGCTCAGAGCTACCTCGGTGATGACACTAGCAGTGTTGGGATTTGAACTCACAACCTTCTGATTGCAGCGGCAACGCCCTAACCACCAGGCCACCAGCTTTCCATATAGTCAAGTCACTGAATATTCTGGGCTTCTTCAGACTACACCCCATAAACACTGCTTAGAGAGGCAAATGGCTAAGCATACGTATCTGTGACACATATTGCTGTAAAGGGGGTCTTACTCAGACCTGAAAAGAATCTTCTTTGTTGCAGCTTAGGCAGCCAACAATCATCTGGCAGTCTTGTAGTACCAGATCCACAGGCACAGCAGCATTCAGGTCCAGATAGCCCAACACATCACTGTAGTGGTGGAGCATACTGGGTCTGAATGCAGCACTGATCCTTGCCCCACACTTCTCGCACTGGGCTGTGCAGGTCAACCGGCCACTCAGGGTCAGGTCAGAAGTCACCTTACACCTACCAAGAGCAAACAAGAGTAAGTCTGCATCCCGGGCTGAACCTCCGTGAAAGTTATTGGTCCAGTTCTACAAATAAACTTACTTTATGGTAATGCTAACATCTGTTATTTACAGTAATCCACTGTATAATTTTTGGATTAAAGGGGAATTCCACCTATTTTTCAAAATGTCTGCATACTTCAGTCAAAATCACAGATGTAAACACAGTCAGTCAGTGTGGTTTGATGTAAAATTATATACAAGTAAACAAAATGTCTGGGTTTATGAGATTAACATGTAATACAGATAACTGTAAAAAGTTCTTTCAGGGGGGTCCTACACAATGTTAGGAAAATGGATTTATGTCATGGTTGATCGATCTGAACATATTTGTACATCTGAGGAAATCAGATGTATTTGTGACATCTGATATACAAATATGTATAAGGAATAAGGAAATGGGCCTAGCTTTTACCTGCTGCACTGCAGGGACACAGTGATCTGTCTTGCCACCACAGTAGCCGTGCCCTCGCCAAGCCTCAGGCCCAGCAGTTTGACTTCAGTTCCTTTCCGTGGCTCATTACTTTTGATGTTCTCGACCTGTTGGCTCTCACTCTCCTTGGCGCTCTCAAGCTCAGCCTGCTCTCTCTCTTCCCCCTTTCCAGCCTCATCTTCCACCTCCTTTTCCTTCTGTAACTCCACTGGCAGGTAATCCCCAGAGGGTGAGGTCCCAGAATGTTCAGCGGAAGGTCCTACATCAGTGTTCTTACACACAGCAACCTGGAGCTGCTGATAGGGGACAAACTGTATACCAGCTCTCTCCAGCTCAATGTCCTTTTTCAACTGGAAACAGAAGTCAGAGGTTTTAGTGCTGGACATTGATTTTCCTTTCCATCCACAAAATAGCTGATATTATGGTATTTCTTTGACACACAAAAGTGATATGCATGACAAGGTGTGATTATACATGAATGCTAGTTACAGGTGATGAGACTTAACAAGCCAAACCATATTTGTGTAAAAAATGAAGCAAAATAGGTTATTAACTAGCAGGTCAGTGAAGCTAATCATGTGTGAGCATAGCCTAGAATGGCTTTGTTTGGGAGACCTGCTAAATGCGCTCAAGGTTGCTACTGCAATAGGGTGTTCATGAGGCTTAATAGTCACACTCTTTCCATCCTAATTAGCATAAGTTGCATTTTTACATTTTGTCATTTCAAATTCCAACTGCTAGGACTCCCCCAATCACATGACACTACCAACGATGGGAGAGTGAAGGCTAGGATGTGCTAGCTCCATCTGCTATCTTATGTAAAAGAATTGATAGTTAATGTCTGGTGCTAATGCAAACGCTGCCAAGATGGAGGGCCATTCTACCCACCCAAAAATACCATCTTGGATTCCCGGCTACAAATGGCTGTGGCATCACTGGGGACTGAACTCACAATCTCCCAATAACAGGGCAAACACTTAGACATGGACAAATTCAATTATGATCACCTAATAATCTCACCACTATAATCCATTCAAACACTCCTTTACTTATGAGGTTCAAAAAAATAAATAAAAATGAAGCAGCTGAATCTAGATCAGCGCTCCATAGGTTCAAGTTTTTGTGATTAAAGGAATGACCTCTTTACATGCTCTAGCTATCCATTCACTCGGCGAAAAGGAAAAAAAATACAACTGTTCATAGATCAGCCCTTTTAATCTGATAATCTACTCAAGCAATTTTTGATGTTACCTGTCTAGCTCCCTCAGTGAAAAGTCTCTCCATGCTGCGGTCCAACCAACGCAGGTATGGCCGGAAGAGCAGGTCCACCTTTCCCATTAACTGATTGGTTGCATGCTTGGCTTCAAGCCACTCCTGTGATGCCAACTGTATGTGTCTACATATACAGAGATGTACCCATGTGAAAAAGCTGCTCAACTCCATCTGAACTGTTAAATATTATAGCTTTGTTACAAACAAAGGCATCTCTTACCTCCCCATAACTGATGGCAAGTGTTGATCCAATGGAACATCTACTGTAAACACCTAAGGATAAAGGTGTTTCAGTTAAAACAAACACTGGGATATAAAGGAAACAATTAAAGTGATAAGTCATCTTAGGAAAAAGTGCACCTCTTGAGGATAGTTCTCAGGGAAGCTGACCATGATGACCATTTCTTTTAAGTCATAAGGCTGTAAAAAGGACAAGAAATTTTAAAATGAAAACTAGTTTTTGCATTCATAACACTCAAATTTGAGAGATAAAAAAAACTTTAACAGCAAAAAAAAATGTCGTTGTGAATACATCCACACTTTAAAGAAAGACTGGTTTCATTCCCTGACAGTATTTTAAAAAAAAAATTTAAACATGCACTCTTAGTGCAGCAGTTTCATGAAGTACTTCTCACACAAAAAAGCTTTTGAAAGAGCAACTAATACGCAGTTCTGCATAATTAAGTTGCTGAGAAGTCATTCAGAGTGGTCCGATGTAACATGCAGAGATGCAATACTAACGTAAAGAAGTCCTTCGAGTGTTCTTTACAATAGTTGTGATAGCAACTACAGGCTGTAATGTCAATGCAAATAAATATCTGATTTACTACTCTACATAATAGTACCACATGATAACTGACTTACTATTCAAAATAACCGGTGAACCTACATGTGTTTGAGTTTATGGGTTATACTGATAATGATAAAATAGTGGTAAATCCAAAGATACATTTTCCTTTGCTTTATAATACCCTCCATGTACCTTGCATTTATGTATTCACCTTTAACAGATTTTAAAAACACATTTCCTCTCAAAACTGCTATGAAACAAAGTCTCAAGTTTCAGGCAATGTAACTGTAACCATTTCATGTAATGTTTTCCTATGAGGTTTAGGTGGACTATGTTCTTTAATTGTTTTGTTCTTGTCGCCACAATTCTGACTCCCTGCAATGCAATGTTTGTCATCTTAAGTATTCAGATTCGCATACATTTTGAAATATTTGAATCAAAACATCGATTCTCCCAGGCTGAAAAAAGCCTAGTTTTACAGTGAATCCTTTGACAATTTTCAAAATTTAGGTATAAGTGGAAATTTTAGGTTGACTGATTTTTTTTTTTCCCCTGGCTAGAGGCTAGACAACTGTTCTATATGCAACAACAAAGGCTTTCAAAAAACAAGACCTTGATTAATGTACACAAAACACAAAATGTATTACACTTCTGTCTCCTAGTGAACTTCTAATCTGGACCAACCATGGGACCATTGAGGAAACTCCCTCACTAGGACCATAAGCCATTCTTGACCTTGTCCACGTCTGTCTAGAACAATTCTGACCCTTATTCCAAAGATTAAGAAAACACATTTTTCTTAATTCCTGCTAAACCATTTAGAAAGAAGTGTTTTACCCAATCTGGATCTGAGGCTTCCACAGTGACTCGGTAATAGGTGAGCTGGCCGTCCTCTCTCTCCTGCACTATAAGCTTGTCCTCCGGAAGTCTCTTCATCAGCTGGGAGATCTCAGTGTCTCTGAGTTTCTTTGACATTCCCTCAGTTAGATCAGCTAGTCTGAGCTGTTCCTGAGCTGTAGGAGGGTGCTTGGCCAGTCTGGTTCCACTACTGCTTCTTTCCCTGTGTTCCACCGTATGGTTTTCCACTGGTGGATGCCAGAAGCGACAGCGGTCTTCCATGGAGCAGAACCCTGACATGAAGTAGCGGCAGGGCCTGTGGGCTCGCGTCTGCTTGACCAAAGTAGTCCTCAAGCTGGAAGGCATCAACAGGTCCTCCTTCTCTGAACCGCCACACATGTCTGACTTCTGCTGTGGGACTGAAGAATGAGCATCTTTCTTGCCATCCTCATCTTCACAATCTGCCCTGGGGTTTGGCCTATTCTCCAGCCCCCTCAGTGCCTCTGAGGATGCAGTCTTCTGGTGGAGGAAATAGCATTTTTTCCCATAGTGGCAGTGGCGGCCCTGGGAGTAGAAACGACATAACTGCTTCGTATGACCAGTGGCCTGCTGAGGGGCCTGGCTCATGCTCTCTTCTGTCTGGATCCTGTTCTCTTTTTCAGACTGTGTCACAGGGACAGAAGCCTCTTCACTGTCTAGATCAGATGGCTAAGGAAACAACAAAAGGTGAATTTTTCCTTAAAGTACTACTTTCTCCTAAAATGCAGATATTAATACACCAATCAGCCATAACATTAAAACCACCTGCCTAATATTATACATGTAGGTCCCCCTCGTGCCCCCAAAACAGTTCTGATCTGTTGAGGCATGGACTCCACAAGAACTCTGAAGGTGTGCTGAGGCACCAAGACGCAACAGATGCTTTAAGTACTGCAAGTTGTGATATGGGGCCTACATGGCTCGAACCGATTTACATCTGGGGAATTTTGAGGCCAAGTCAACACTCTGAACTCTGTCGTTTCCTTCAAACCATTTCTGAACCAGTTTTTGCAGCGTGGCAGGGCACATTATCCTGCTGAAAGAGACAACTGCCGTCAGGAAACACAGTTGCCACAAAGTGGTTTATTTAGTCTGCAAACATATTTAAGTGGGTGTTGTCAAAGAAACATGCACATAAATGCTAGGACTCCAGGTCTCCCAGCAGAACATTGTCCAGAGCCTTCTTGCCTTCTTCCCATAGTACCTGGGTGTTCACATCACGCAGAACCTGTCATGGACCTGTCACACTAACACTCTGGTGAAGAAGGTCCGTCAGCATCTTTTCTTCCTGAGACATCTCAGGGACTTTCATCTGCCTCAGAGGGTGCTTAAGAACTTTTACACCTGCACCATCGAGAGCATCCTGACAGGAAACATCTGCACCTGGTTTGGGAACAGCACCAAGCAGGACAGACGAGCTCTTCAAGGAGTGGCACGTTCGGCCGAACACATCATTCGCTCTGAGCTTCCTGACATACAGTCCATCTACACCAAGCGGTGCCAAACTAAAGCTAGGAAGATTATGAAAGATCTCTGCCATCCTAACAATGGACTCTTTCTCTGTCGAGGTCAGGGAAGCGCTTCCGCTCCCTTAAAGCCAAAACAGAGAGAATGAGGAGGAGCTTCTTCCCTCAGGCTATTCGGGCCCTGAACCAGGTGCAGATCCGGACTCTGTAATTATCTCCAGTATGATTATGCACCTGCACTTTAACATCTGCAACATCTGGAACTGTGACTCTTATTCATATTATATTCAAATCCACATGAATACTCCACCCCATATAGTTCTTATATGTACCTCATACATTCATGTAACACCTGCACTTTATTATCCATAACTGCTATTACTGTGTCAACACAATCAGTCTTGTTGGTAATGCACCTGCACTTCATCCATTACTGTCATACTGTTCCTTTTTTTTTTTTTTTACGGTTGGGCATTGCAAAAAGCATTTCACTGCATGTTGTACCATGTATGATTGTGTATGTGACAAATAAAATCTGAATCTGAATCTAATATAGTGCATCTTGGTCTCTTCCCCCAGGTAAACGATGCAAGCACCACCAGCCACACACACAATGTAAAAAAAAAAAAAAAAAAAAAAAATCTGTGATGCATTGTGTACTTTCTATCCTACACTGCACGAACAGGTTAGCCTTCGCTTCCCAAGCACATTAATGAGTCTTTGGCACCCATGATCCTATCACTAGTTCATTGGTTGTCTTCCTTGGACCACGTTTTGTAGATTCTAACCACAGTATACTGTTCTAGAGATGCTCTGACCCGGGTGTCTTGCCATTACAATTTGTCCTTTGTCACAGTCACTCGAATCCTTGTGCTTGCCCAGTTTTCCAGCTTTCAACAAATCAACTTCAAGAACTGACTGTTCACTTGATATTTAATATATGCCCCCCCTTAACAGGTGCCACTGTAACAAGACAAACAATGTTATTCATTTCACCAGTGGTTTATGTTGTGGCTGATTGGTGAGTGAGACACACACATACACACATACACACACACACACACACACACACTAACAAAACGCAGTAGAATTAAAAAGGTGTGCGTTACGTTTACTCAAGTACTTCTCTCTTTTTAAAAATCTAATTTAATGATACACATATTAAAAAAAACAATTTAATACAGATATTTATAATAAAATACTACTGAAGAAAACAATCTGTTTTAGTGACTTCACTTTTAGTGGTTGATATTCTGCACCTACGAACTACCGTCATTCTCATCTGTTTTGCTGGTTACAGAACATGAGCGGAGCCCCATACTTCTCATTTTCCAGCTTTTGGAATTTTATTTTAGACCAAACGTCTCACAAAAGGGGTAGAACAGGCTTCAGTTTCTAAGTTCACCTTTGCTCATACTCCAGCTGCATTTGACAGCTACTCGAGTTAATGTTTAACTGAAGTGGTGAGGTTAGTGAGTAGTAGTGAGTTTAGTGAGAAGTAGTAAGTAGTGAAAATAGTGAGTAATAGTGCGTTTAGTGCGTAGTAGTTAGTAGTAAAACCAGTGAGTATGAGTGAGTTTAGTGAGAAGAAGTTAGTTGTGAATTTAGTGAGTCGTGTGTAGAAGTGAGTTTAACTGAAATATTTGAGGTTTGAGGTAGATTTGGATTGCTCTTCGTCACTCTCTAGCTCTACTCCAGTCTGATACGCGGACTGGGCCTCACTAACCTGACCAGCTCCGGCGGCTGTCGACTCCTCCAGGTTTCACAGCCCTAGCCCCCTCAGACCGCAGAGCCCGGCGGGGTTCAACCGTGTAGAGGCCTGGATAGAGAAGGAGCTCGGACAGGTACAGGTTAACTCGCTTTCTCGCTCGCGAGGTCCTTTCACGTGTAGCCCGCAGGTCCCGCTGCTGCCACCTACTGCACACGCCACCACACTACCACACACCATCTCACACCCACACCGGCGCGAGCAGTACACCTACACTTTGGCCACTTCAGTTGGGGTTCAGGATGAGCTCGCAGCCTCGAGTAAACCCCTCTGGATTCCGGTCGGAACTAGGAGTCCTCGGTCAGGGCGATCATTTCAGACTATAGTTCTTGATTTCAGACTAGAGTTCTTGGGCCGCGTTAAGTAAGCTAAACGCTGCGCAACGTTTTCTCCATCACTGAGCAACTTGATTCATTTCTGCCAGCATCGAAGACGCCGCACAGCATCTTGGCTAGGCTCGCGCATCTTCTTAACTAGCCTAGTTCTGTTTTGAAACCCTGGTTGAAATATTGACGTTTTGTAGGCGTTTGGACGGCCAACGCACTGTCACCTGCGGTTGTCGCCTGCTGGCCAGTGACATGACCAACAAGTGAAGTGGACAAATGCATGCAACACTGAAACCGACCACCTGTCATCCTTCTCACGGACTGTACAGGGGAATGTAAAAGTTGTGCATTTTGTGGACTTCTCTTTGACTTGTGTTGGCGTCATAACAAGTACAATTTTCACAGGTAAAGAGTGTAAATATTTTAGAGAGCAGTGTAACTTGATATACACTGGCTTCAGAGCCTCAGTGAAAGGTGGAACCTGTGGTTATCTGAGCTCTGCATCTCTGAACATTCATGATTGCCTTTTACTTTGATTAGCGGAAATATACTTCACATCATGATCCTGATGCGCCTTGTGGAGATGATGTGGGAGCACTATGGACAGGAGTCTGTTCTGCAGCCTCTGTGGGACTATATGCGCCTGTATCACTTTGACACTCTGAGGTCCCCCCTCTTTCCTGTAATTCTGTCAGTGCTGTCGTACTTTGTTCTCTGCCTGCCCTACCTGCTCTGTGACATCATTGGAGAGAAGTGGCCAGCTGTCCATCAGTACAAGATTCAGCCAAGCAAGTTGCCCACCCCCTCGATGCTCCTCCGCTGTGCTGGTGTCACTCTCCGCAACCATGTTTTTCTAGTGTTCCCAGCCGCTGTTGCCCAGTGGGCATGGAGGCCTCCTGTCCCGCTGCCTGAACAAGCACCAACAGTGCTGGAGCTGGTTGGTGGTGTGGCTGGAAACCTCCTGCTGTTTGATTTGCAGTACTTCATCTGGCACCTGCTGCATCACAAGGTCCGATGGCTGTACGTCACGTTCCATGCCATCCACCATGAATACTCTGCGCCCTTTGCCCTGGCTACACAGTGCCTCGGGGGCTGGGAGCTGGTCACCGTGGGGTTCTGGACCACCCTCAACCCCGTGCTACTTAGGTGCCACCTGCTTACTACTTGGGCCTTTATGGTGACCCACGTATACGTGTCTGTGGAAGATCACTGTGGGTATGACTTCCCATGGTCGACTTCTCGCCTTATTCCCTTTGGCATATATGGAGGGCCGAGCAAGCATGATGTGCACCATCAGAAGCCCAATACCAACTTTGCTCCCCATTTTAGCCACTGGGATAAATTGTTTGGCACACACGGTGATTTCAGTTTTGTTAAAGTTTAGATAATGCATGTACTGCTAAAGCTGCAGATATAGTCAGACATCATGGGATTTACATTTGGCACAACCTCTTGGGCTTTCTCTTTGTAATGCAAAACATGTTGAGACATAATTCATCATAATAATGATAAATATCATCTTATTGCTGGCTCTATATTGAACTTTGGTAGAAAAGTGTTTGATGCATCGTTACCATTTGGTTGCATATAGTTTGCTGGCAAGTCTATCACAGACTAAACATTAGTTTTCTGAAACCAGTGAAACACGGTAGAGGAGGTAGAGAAGTATGTTTAGCTTTATAAAGTTTACTGAAGAAAGTATTTCCT
Source organism: Brycinus macrolepidotus (assembly GCA_037974445.1). NCBI lineage: Eukaryota > Metazoa > Chordata > Actinopteri > Characiformes > Alestidae > Brycinus > Brycinus macrolepidotus. The sequence continues at coordinate 13,655 of JBBPCZ010003935.1, forward strand.
TGTTTATTAGAATTTTATGCAGGTTTGAGCCTGTATGTGTACTTAGTTTAAAAACATGCCTACAGCTCATGATTACTTTCACCAATTCTCACAAAACTTAACATACTTTGTTAACATATATCGCATGATTTTAAGGTAGTCTACCAAAGTTTGGTGCCATTTGTAACATTGGTCAATCATCATGTAAAACCTTTTGTTCAAATCCCATGTATGAAGAATTAATAGACAATCTTTATAAAACATAGGATAGGAGTCTAGTTGTGGTTACATTGTAGAATGTATGTCTGTGGAACACAGGGTTTTGAATTCAAATCCAAAATTAACTGTACTTCTAAATTTTGACCCCTATGATCGCAACTATATTTTCTCATTACTTCTGTACGACATCAGTATCAACTGGAGAGAAATTAAAGGCAGCTTTAATCATTCTTTAATACTTCACGAAGAAATAGCCACAGTAAAGTCACCACTAGCTAAAATGTACTACCTAAAAACTAATCAGTTGACATAGTTCCAAAATGGTAAAAAAAAAAAAAAAAAAGAAAAGAAAGAAAAAAAAAAGTTTGCAGAGCTTCACTGTTTAGATGAGGTTGGGGCTCACTTTTCTTCAGCAGTTTAATATTAGCAGTTAGAGATTTGACAGGTTGCTCATTGAGTTTGTAGCGATAGTCAAAAGGTATAGTATGGTACATTGTGGTAGTTGTGGGGTCCTGAATACTATACTAAATGCTGATATGAGGAGCAGCACTCAGTACTTATATTGGAGCAATATTTAGTATTTAGGAAACCGCATGTTTCAACTAGTTTCTCACAGAGACTAATTTGTCTGTGCGCCACCTGTTGGAAGCAGAGCACTGTGCAGTTCTCTTGTTGAGATTAAGTGCTGCTGGACAGACTGGTCGCTTAAAATGTAAACTTTTTTTTTGGTGGTTCTGTGTTTGTGTCTACCCCTGAATGACTGCATGATGTAAAGAGTGAGAATATATATAATTTAGGAGTAGATTGTGCTTGTGTGAAACAAAAAATTCTGTTTTATGTATTAATTAATTAATTAATTAATTTATCTAGTAGCGTAGTTAGTGACTTAACGTCAACATTTGTGTACTTACACCTATTACAAATGTCTGCATAAGCACATAGAGTGCATTCTTTACCACTATTATGATTTTGGAATTGTGAAGTGTGAGGTCATTAAAGCCATTAAAGCTCTTAAAATATGCTTGCTTGATGTCCTTATTTTTAAGGTACATGAGTCATTCAGACTGTGAGCACGCTGTCACGTGACCCCTCCCTGGCTGTTGTGGCGTGTTGTGTTTGAGGGTCAGAGGGAGAAACGGCAGGGCATGGACACCTAGTTCACAGCACTCAGATTACTGGTTACAGTCCTGTATTTCTGTACCTTAATTATACAATGGGTCAGTGCGGTATAACCTCGTCAAAGACTGTGTTGGTCTTCCTCAACCTTATTTTCTGGGTAAGCCAAAGCGACCTCTGAATTCTATGTGCGTCAGCTGGGTTAGCCTGTGCTAGTTTAGCTAGCTAGCACCAGTGCGTCTACGCAGCATTTTTTCCTCGGTTGACATTAGCTGGCACCGGGTAAACTGACGGTTAGTTGGACTTAACACGTTTTGTGACAAGTAAAGTAGCTAACTGGATACTCTCGTGTAAGCATGAGCTATACAAAGCTCCACGGTTCTGCGAGCGCAGCTGGAGTCAAAACACGGCTAACAGGCTAGGATAGCTCGCTCGCGCAGCTCGTCTTTGTTGACTTTGTTAAGTTTAAACAGGCCAAATTATTTTGCCAAATCACACTAAATATTGAAGTACCTGCAGCCAAATCTCTCTCTCTCTCTCTCTCTCTCTATCTATCTATCTATCTATCTATATATATATATATATATATATATATAGAGAGAGAGAGAGATCTCGTACTGGGTGTGAAGAAGTGTACTAGTTCAG
>JBBPCZ010003964.1:5255-15612 GCA_037974445.1 Brycinus macrolepidotus
TTTTTTTTTTTTTTTTTTCCCCTTGCCACCATGCCCAGAGACCACCACCGGTCTCTGGGCATGGTGACCTAAGGCTCATGTGCAGAAGCTCCAGAGCATCCAATTCTACTGGCAATGCTTTTATGTATATTATGCGTGTGTGTGTAAACAATGTGGCCACCTTAAAGCAGCAGAATTTTTCGTCTGACCTGAGGCACAGTGGTGACTCTCTGGCTCCTCCTGGGGGATCTGGAGGTGAGTGGCCGCTGCTCCTCCTCCTCGGAAGAAAATCGACTCCTCTTTGAGCTTCTCGTTGGCTAGGGGTTCAATCAGTCAGTAGAAAAAAAACATTAAAACAAAACAAAAGACACATTATCTTTCACACATAAAACGTTTAAGCACTCTGAATATACCCTGGGTGCCTTTAAAACTAGCTGTACTTTATCAAAAGCATCAACAACTGTTTTTATCCTAACAAATATTTTTATCAGCAAAAAAGTCATACAATGCCAATCACACTTGAATTACACGTATTAAAGTTAAACAGATACTTAGCAGCTTGGTTTTATGATTGCATCAACATTCCAATTTTTAACAGCAGCTGAAAATCTGGAGCTGCCCAATCACACTCATCAAGCAGAAGCAATGATAGGAAGGAACACTGTAGCAGTCTATTTTATTCATGTCCCTCAATGCAAGACTACACAGGTTCACCCATACACAGTGTCCTGTAAGCAAACATTTCATCTTTCATTTCTAAAATAATCACAGAAATATCATAGAAGCACTTACAAGCAAATACAGAGTCTTTTAACACTACATTTTAATGCTCACCGTATCCATAGACATATAGCTGCTCCGTCCTCTGGTGTTCTGAGATTTTGGTAGGTTGTTCTTCTCATTTAAAGTGTTTGACAAACTTCCTTCTGTTAACACAAATGCAGGGGAAAAGTGTCATCTTCATCTGAATGCTTATCATGTCAACATCATTTCGTGCGTGTTTTGGAATGTTTATCCATGCAACAGGAATTTAACAGGTCAAAATAATGAAGTAGAAATCTAATGCTGGGTGTGGTATGGCTTGACAAAGAGTCTGCAAGTCAAAGAGCAAACTGAAGAATTACCTTTCAGACTGACAAGAGCTTTAGCTGAAGAGCCTGAAAATGAAAAGACAAAAATGTTATCTGTGTAGAGCAAGCCGAGATTTACATCTAAAAATGTAAATCTTAAAATAAAGACGAGAAAGAACAGAAAAACAGTTCTTTTCAAACCCAATTTATGCAAAAGATGCAACCTACTTGGGAATGCTTGCATGGGAAAAAAAAAAAAAATCAAAACAGCAAACAGAATAGCTAACAACTCAAAAAGGTAAACAGCTAAGATGTTGAATCTGGAGTAGTCTATCTGATCAATGTATAGAAATGACCATGTGTTGACAAATTTGACTTACTGTAAAATTTTATCTACCTACTCAACCTAAGGACTCTTACTGGTGTGGTGTGTGCAAATTGAACTTCACTCTCCTGCTTGAAAAGCAGCAACATTAGCCACTAACCGACATCACCTGTTTTGTTTTAATAAACCAGTCTCTCACTAACCAGTAAAACGGCCCTTTTATCCTTGTGTTAAAGAATATAATTATCATTTGTTTGTAAGTGCCAACCTCTGACAGCAAATTCAAAGCAATACATGTTGTAGCACTATAAATCAACCACCTCTAAACTGATCAACTTTAAAATTGAGTGACTTGGATTGCTTATCAAACCATTAACAATAATAATCACCCATAAGACTTTTCTGGTGTCCTCACAAGCACATTTAAGTACCATTTATAACTAATTATAACCAGGTTAATGTTACTATCAAAAGTTATGAATCTTATTTTCTATCCCTTCGCACCCAAAACAGTCCTGCTGTCTTGGAAGACTGTCACAGTATAGTGCTGTGCTATATTGTCTACTGTATAATAGAGCAACAGCATAATACTGTGTATTGTATTTTGTCTATACTAGAATAACATGATGACTGACACACCACAGCACTGCTTTTCAGTCTTACCAATATTAATAGTTATATATTAATATATTTAATGCATATTGATCATTATATTAATACTAATGCACAAGAGGTTTGTCGTCATTTTTAAAAATGCTATTTTGTCCACTTTACTCGCGGTAAACTAGACCAGAGCATTAACAGCAATGTAAGCCATTCACTTTGTGTTACAAAGAAAAAACACAAATAGTTAATAAGTTAAAATCAGGAAATCTGTTGTCATTCACAATACTGTGATTGCTGTAATTTTAACCAAAGCAGAAAAGAGCAAGGCAAAGCAATCACAAGCTATGTCAGGTTTGTAAAGCATTCTTTTAACTCCTTAAATTTCCAAACTCATTTTTAGTAATTATATGGAAAACAATGGAAAGAGACGTGTTATAGAAGTGAGAAATGAGGGTTTTAAGGGTTAACCTGCAAACTTTTAGATACACAGGATGAGTTTCTCAGACCAAGAAAAGCCATGACTTAATAGTGATATTACTGCTTAGTCCTAGACTATGATTAAATCAACCAAACAGGTCCATTGTGCATAATTACCAAGATACCTTTACCAACTTCAGATTATTCCATATTAACTCAGCAAATATTACCAAAATTTGTTATCCTGATTTCACGAATGTAAGCGGGAAACTTGTTCTTGGAGTATTTTCCGTATTATTACCTTACTCTAGTTTTGTGTTTTTCATCAAATTTTGTTGATGATAGTGCCCACTACACTACTGAAGACCACCAAAAATCAATCTTTTCTTCCTAACAATAACCAGGATTTGTTTTTCTCTCTTGAGTGCATGCACTACTAAACCTTAAGTCTTTGTGAACAAGATTCTACAACAGAAACATGCTTTAACTGTAAATGAACTGTAGGAGAGAATTCAAAGAGCATTCTTTTAACCCAGGCTTATTTTTTTCAGTAATTATAAAGAAACCAGTGTGAAGAGTTGTGTTATAAAAGTGAGAAATGAAAGTCTGGACCCACTGACAGATCCTGACCAATTTAAGTATTAACAGCACCTGTATTAAGTACGATTAGGTTCATTAATGTAATCTTAAATACTTCTGATCAATGTGACTGATTAATCTGACGTAAAAAACAGTCCTCTTATACATAAGCTGAGAGGCTGCAATGAAAACAAACCATGCTAACTGGTTTACAGACCGAAACGAGTGTCACTTAAAACATTATTGTAGAGTCTACTGGACACAACCGAGGTCTTACGTTATTGATCGTGTTTTGTGGGTTATATGCAGTTATTGATCACACTCATTGAGAGTATTTACTGGTCAAAAAAAGAAAAACAAACCGACAGCTGTCACTGATCTGGGGACAGAAAACAGGCAGCTGGACCTCAGAAAGCAGGACAAATGAACTCCTCTCAGAATGGACTTCGCCTCAGTTATGAGTGCCTGTCTCCTGCTCGTTAATTGATCAGATAAATCGATTACTGATCAGTTCTCAGGAGGGAGAGGAGCCGGTCCGGTCGGGTCTGTTTACAGCAGCTTTAGCCGGACAGGCTAACGGCTAGCTGGTTAGCAGCTCGGCTAGCGGTGAGATCTCCAATCCGAGTCGGAAAAACTCCGTCACAGCGGACAAACCCGAGCGGTCCAGGGCCCGACCCGGCCCGGGCAAGGTGTGTGAGTGTCCCCCAGACCGTGCGGACCGCGGACGGGCAGCCCGGACCGTCCCCGAGCCGTGGAGGAGCTCAGTTTAGTTACTCACTCTCATCCAGGAGAGGGTCCAGCTCCGCCATCTTACCGCCCCGCCGCTTTTCAAAGAGAACAGAGCCCGCTGCATTCTGGGAAACAGAGAGGGAGAGAGACATTATCATAATACACAGAGAGAGGGGGGGAGAGAGAGAGAGAGAGAGAGAGAGAGAGAGAGAGAGACCACTACTTCTCATAATAATATTAGTACTACTAATAATAATACTACTACTGCTAATAATAATACTAATAACAAGAACCCTACTACTACTACTAATAATGATAATAATAATAACCCTACTGCTACTACTACTACTAATAATAATAACCCTACTATTACTACTACTACTACTACTACTACTACTAATAATAATAACCCTACTACTGCTACTACTACTACTAATAATAATAACCCTACTATTACTACTACTAATAATAATAATCCTACTAATACTACTACTACTAATAACCCTACTACTACTAATAACCCATTACTACTACTACTAATAATAACCCTACTACTACTACTAATAATAATGACCCTACTAGTACTACTACTAACTACTACTACTCATAACCCACTACAACTACTACTACCAGTACTACTAACCCTACTACTCTTACTAGTACTACTACTACTAGTAATAATAACCTTACTACTGCTACTAATAACCCAACTACTACTAATAACCCTATTACTACTAATAATAACCCTACTACTTCTAATAACCCACTACTACTATTAATAATCACCCTACTTCTAATAACCCACTACTAATAATAATGACCCTACTACTACTACTGCTAATAATAACCCTACTACTACTAATAACCCTACTACTAATACTACTAATAACCCACTACTAATAATAATAACCCTACTAGTACTACTACTACTAACTACTACTCATAACCCACTACAACTACTACTAGTACTAATAACCCTACTACTTCTAATAACCCACTACTACTATTAATAATAACCCTACTTCTAATAAGCCACTACTACTTCTACTAATAATGACCCTACTACTACTACTGCTAATAATAATGACCCTACTACTACTGCTAATAATAACCCTACTACTACTAATAATAACCCTACTACTAATACTAATAATAACCCACTACTAGTACTACTAATAATAATGACCCTACTGCTACTGCTAATAATTACACCACAATAGACCAAAAAAATCTCAATCTTTTGTTCCTAACAATAATCAGGATTTGTCTTTTCTCTCCAGCGCATGCACTACTTAAACTGTGAAGTCTTTGTGAACAAGATTCTACACTTAAAACATATTGTAAATGAATTGTAGGAAAGAGTTCAAAACCACAGAATAGACCAAAGCACTGATTTTATTCAGGGTTTAACATGGTAAAAAAAAAAAAAAGAAAAAGTGACATATTTAGCATTGCTGTATTCGCCAAGAACTTCAGAGCTTGCAGAAACAAACTGTTTCACACTGGGATGGTGCGTTTACAGAAGAAACATACGGGTTTAGGCTTAGTAATTATCAGCCACAATGCTCAGCCTAGCAAGTTCCACTGATTTTAAAAGCCTTGGTTTGAAAATGTAGACATTTTTAGCACGTGAGTCTTATCAAAATAAGAGAAACAAACAAACAAACAAAAAAAATCACAAAGAAAACAGTCCTAATACTAGGGATCCTAGTAAATGTGTTCCTTTTATAAAGAACCAAGACTACATTACAAGAACAATCATTTCTAAAACTGTACAGTATTTTTTCGAGTCTCTTTCCAGTGAAGAAAAAAAAATGTCAGTTGAAACTTCAGACTTTGCCATGACAAAATATTTATATGTTTATATGAAGTCAAATGAAAAGGTCAACAAACCCATTGGAAGACTTTTCTAACCAATTCTGTCAGTAGCATCCGAGGAAAGACCTCTACTGGCAGATTAAACAGGGCCCTAGAAATACTGATCTTAAACCAAATCCCACAAGGATACAGCTTATCAACGAAAATGACAAGTCTCATACAGCGTACAGCTGTACGCAAACATTTACAGTGCAAGAAAAATCCTGTTATCGACTCCAAGCTATCGCACTAAAGCAGTGGAGAGAGAGAGAGCATTTCTAAATGAACTATAGATCTGGTTTAATGGCAGGAACTTTCTGTGGTTCTTTGATTTTGAGTGCGGCGCTGCCGTTAGCAAACAGTGGTGTCGGGAAGCAGCGATGACCAGCCCTCTCACCAGAGGGACGTCTGGTAATTAAAGCGAATCTTCAAAAGGTATTTCAGATTCACCTGAGCAACATCATACACAATATACCTGAAAAAAAGTGAAGTTAAAGAAAAAAACTTGGCAAAGAATGGAAAAAAAATAATAATAATTCAATATCATTCACAGAATGAAAAAAGAATTATTCAATATCACTCAAAGAAGGAAAAAAAATATTCTAAATCATTCAAAGAATGAAAAAACATTCAATATCCTTCCAAGACTGGAAAAAACTTAAGTTATTCAATATCAACAGGTCCATTGTGAATATTTAGGAACCTTTACTAACTTTAGTTAATTCTACATTAACTCAGCAAACATTATCACATTTGTTCTCATTTTTTCACTAATGTAAGTGGCTAATTGTACTTTTCTGAGTATTCTCAAATAATACATGTGTGTGAAAATACTTTCCCGCCAATTAATTTTGGCCTGTAATATTACCTTTTTCCAGTTGTGTGTTTTCATTGCATTTTGTTGGTGATGTTTGGCCTTGCTGTTGCCCAGTAGATTACTGAAGACCACCAAACAAACTTCAACATGTTCTTCCTAATAATTAACACGGTTTGTTTTTTCTCTCGAGTGTATGCGCTATTAAACTATGAAGTCTGTGAACAAGTTTCTCCGCCTTTCTATAGGAGCACTGGGAGAAACACCCTGGACACGTCTCCAAGACAGACACACAAACACACTCATGCACACGGTCACACTCCTTTTTTATTTATTTATAATTTATTCTTAATGAAATGCCTTATTTGACTATCACTTTTATTATATTTAATGTATTATATAATTTTTTTCTTATTCTTTGCTATTCTAATACCCCTGGTATAACCATGTAAGCATAAAATATAATAAAAATAACAACGCCATAAAAATCAAAGCCACTTCTAGAGGTAATAACCACTGAAGAAGCAGCGCGACTCTGAGATAAAGGAAAGGATACTCGTTGTACAGCAGACTCGTGTCATCGATGTTCGTGTTGGTGCCTTTACCCAGCGGAATGTCCACTCCCTTCAGAGAGACAGTGGCACCTGGATCTGGAGCAGTTCTGCCCAAACCTATGACATGACAAATCAAAAACAAACACATTCTTTGAGAAAAAAAGGCTTTGCTGATTAATAAAGGTGCACAACCATTTAGAACTGTGGAACAGAACGTGTGTGTGTGTGTGTGTGTGTGTGTGATCTGAACCGAGGGTTTACCTTTCACACTGTGCTTTCCCTTTGGTAGTTTTGTGATATGAGAGGCCTTTTTCAGCTCATGCCTTTAAATAGAATGATGCACGATATTTAAAATCCCAATACAAGAAGAACAGACAATACGTACATGATACTGAAAAAACACAGAACACTAAATTCACTTACATGTTGCCCAGAGCAACCTCTCCAAGCAGAATGAGGCCCACAGGGTCTGCCTGGGAGGTGTGGCAGTAGTTGGCACTCTTGGACACCATGTCAGCAAAGTATACACCTTTACCAAACATGTAACCTGTCTGATGAGTACAGTGTAGATATCAACATAACAGTAAATCACACTGACAGTATATTTATATTATTGACTGGATATTTATATTGAACTGCTGCTGATCATTTGCGCATATAAAGCACACAATTACATTCCAGTATTCTTTTTGTTCTCCACTTTACTGCAATTACCCTTGTACTCAATTGCACATTTTTACTTCTTAATTATAGTTTATATTTATTGTTTATTGATATACGTATATTTTGTACTCCAGAGCCGCACTATTTCATCTCACTGTATAAATTTACAAGTTTACTTTGACTTTAATTATTCAGTGGTTGTCATCATATGAACTTAACAGATTTTTCTTTATGACAGTAATGAGAACTAGGGGGTACAATGCCCACAACCTAAACAGCCAATTCATTTACTGTCCAAAACTACCAGTGAACCTACACGTGTCTCTTTAGTTCTTATATTTTATGTTGATCATGTAAAAAAAAATGGAGGTAAAACATATATTCACATACACACTTCTCTGAAACTCTTAACAATTAAATGACAAAGAAATGTTAAAAAGAAAATCACCTGTAGAATTCCCCCATAAGGCTTGAAAGCACTAAGCAGTATTGATGCATGGGTCAGGTTTTTTTTTTTTTTGAATAACCAGCACCAATACTGGCCCGTTATGAGAGCCAACACATTCCACAAAATATTCACTAATTAGCAAAATTTTCTAATAAGTTGACCCAAAACCGCCCAACCCGCACATCATGGTTTGATCCACACATCGCTACCAAGTGGCTTGTAGCTGTAGTTACTGTGTATTAGCAGGAGGTGTCGCTGTAGGACATTAGTACATACCACTGGGGCCTCAGGGGGAGCGATGCGCAGACCCTGAGACAGGATGCCCGCGTAATTGGTGGTGCGGGAGCCGTGCCACAGCAGCTGCCGGTTGGGCAAATCTTTAAAGGGCCGATAACGCTGGTACTCACCCTCCCTTTCAATCTTAAAGACCTAAAATGACAGAATTGTATGACAGAAAATTCATAATACGCTTTATTATGATTCAAATATCAGGATTACTATTATCTTTTATTTATAGATATTATCCATAGTTGTCAATTGTGATTCTCCAATGAAACCAATTTTCAGTCCTGGACCAAGTGTATCAGTGAAAAATTATGTAGTACATGGTATTCAACCCATACAAAAGTAACTACTAAACACGTTCCAAAATCAATGCAAGAGACAAAGTGAAGTTTAAAATGATCTGTATCCTTTCTTTTATGAAACAATTCATTTTTTAATAAATTCAGAAGAAAATGAAAGTGCTTTTCCCTCTTACCTCTTCAACCTCGAGTGTGTAGGTATTGTGAGTGGCAGCGTGTGTATTCTTGACATACTGCTGGATAAGCTGAGCCTCCTCTGATGAATTATCGACCACCTGCAAAGACGACATCGATAAAATAATTATAAAACTCACATTACAGAAAAGATTATATGATGTGTAAAACAATATCTAGAGGAAACAGTTCATATTTGCACTCCTCCTCTTGTAAACTCTAAATAAGAATGAAGCAAACCTCAATCTTAGTTTTGAGTTTCTCATAGTTGATGTCGATGGGGTCTTTTTTGTTATCTTCTGCTCCTCCACGCAGGAGGCTGTAGGCCACTTCAATGTCCAAGAGGTTGTCCAGCATCTGAACTTTAGCCTGGAGTATGAGAGAGATATGACTGGTTATTTACATGGATACACATTTATGGTTTAAGAAAATTGAACAGATTCAAAGCCAATATTCTGCAGCTTTTGTCACAGTAAAATAACAAGTTTAACAAATAACTCAGGTTCTTTGGTTTTTCCTAGTTATACAGTAAAAAACAGAGTGCTGCACAGTGCTACAGTATGTGAGTCAAGATCATAATTTATCATTTATAACACACTTTCTTTATTCTCAACACTTTCAAAATTCCTTAACACATTTTCAAAACCTAATAAAAGATTTCCTTCAGGGTTCGCAAACCTTCTGGAAAATCAAATTCAAGAATTTTTCAAGGCCTTTCCAGGCACAGTTCCTTAAAATTCAAGGACCAAACCAAGCATAGGTTCAGACACAGACGAAGATGAAGGTTATTTACTATTACAACACTGTTCGCTTTATACTAGCTTTTTCAGCGCAGTTAACCTGCATCATTCAGCTTCAATCACACTGCATGCAGACAGCGTAAATAAATAAATATATATATATATATATAAAACTTCAGTTTCTATCATCACACACACACACATACACACATACACACATACACACATACTTTCAACGACCCATGTCTACTTATGTCTATTTTCATAAAATTTCTTCAAATTCACAAGCATTCAAGGATTTCTAGGACCTGTGAGAACCATATTCCTTAACTATTCACCCCGAGCACCACAGAGGTCAGTATCATAGCTTGCTGATCTGTGAACAGAACCCTGAGAAACAGAGCCTAGTGTCCCCGTCTCACCTGGATGTAGTCCAGATTACTTAACAGCGGGGGCTTCTTCATGCCAAAGTCGTGTGGTATCAGAGTGTAGAAGCGATTGGACAGGTCCAGGATCACAGCTTCTGAAGCGTTGTCAGAGACAGCCTGATACCAAAAGGTATATAAAGGCATAAATATATACAAAAATAAAATATATACCATTTACAAAAAATATACACATATAAATACATATATAAATACATCAAAAAAAAAAAAAAAACTAATGCTGGGCAACGATTAATTTTTTTTTCAAAAACCGCGATTAATCGCATGATTTTCTGCGATTAATCGCATTGTTATACGCAAAATTCAATAATGAATTCAAAAGTAGTGTGTTGCGCACTTTTATTTTAAAAGTACTGCTATATGAACAAAAGT
>JBBPCZ010003997.1:0-15609 GCA_037974445.1 Brycinus macrolepidotus
TATATATATATAATGTATTATCTAACTATCCTAACTAAACCAGTCTGGTATTGTTCCCAATAATGTTTTTTGTCTTTCTTTACATGTAAGATATCACACATTACAGTGTATGTCTAGGGAAAAGACAAATCAGACTTATTTATTAATTTATTTCTACTCTCACGAATTTTAATACGACCTTTGAAGCTGGACAGCAGAAGAACAGTGAGACGTGTGTTTGTGCCTGTAGGGGGAAGGAGACTTAGAGCGAGAGAGAGAGAGAGAGAGAGAGACAGGGAGAGTGAGAGGGTCAGAGTCTAAAGGGTCTACATTCTACATTCATATCGTATTTTATTTTTTTCCCCTCACATCCACAAATCATGTTTCTGAAGGTTTATGTACCAAAACCAGTAATGTTTCATTTTTATGCACCCATTTTTTACACATCTGACCTCTCTTTCCCCCTCTTTTCATTTATAGGCTGTTTTTATCACTGTACTTTTAAGACTGACACATGCTTTATTCTGACCTTATTATACCTTTACTGTGAATGAGTGAAAAAGATAAACTGCTGTAGGCTGAATAGGCCGATACTTGTAAATAAACTGGTTCTTGTGACATTACTGGAATATTGTTAATTTTGAAACCTTTACACTTTATTTTTCTGTTTCAAGAAAGCAAAGATGATTTTCCATGATAGAGGCCCTTAAAAAAACAGAATAATTACAACATAAATGTATTGCAGCTGCGTTGCTACTATCCATTGTGATTACTGTTCACTGGGTATTTTACATGTTTTGACATGACCTGCAAATCAACATCCCTTTAGTAGACCACACTAGCAAAGCCAGTCCAATTCTGTGATTCGGCTCTGTGAGGCCAAGGTCCTGAGAAATCAGCTACTGTGTTCAATTTTTAACATCACTTTTTGGACCTCTGACATTAAATTCCATGAATTTTTCATGAGCCTTTAGTTCTGCATACTTCCACGCCAGCTGCTGTTGTTGGTTAATTTTTAAACATTGCTCTAGTCTTAGAAGACTGTTTATATTTAGTAGGATATTGGTCCTCTCCTTAAAATGGAGGCAGCACTAAAGAGAATAAAGTGGGCACACTCGACTCATTTGTTGACCGCCATGCCTTTCTCATTAAAGTAAACCACACTGCTTCCAGCTACTGAGGCAGGAAATCTAACAGCATTGACAACTGCGAAAAAAGGAAAAAGAAAAAAAGAATTCCTGATATCAGTTCATAATAACATGGGGTAAAACTAATCAACTGTAAATAATGCCCAGCACTGATTTTAGGAAGAGCAAAAACTGGAAGGGCCTTGAAACAGGATTTTACGTCAGCTCAATGCTCCGCTGGATAGGGGGGGTGTAATTATCACTCAGACATAAAAACCTGTAGGGATGGCTCAGAAATGTGACAGCTCGATTATACACAAAATATGAACCCCAATTGATATACTGGCTGGCTGTTAAGAAAAAAAAAAACTAAAAATTCTGCTAATAAAGCAAAATATACATTTTATTGTTTGTTTTGTTTGTAAATAACTCACATAACTGTTGTAAAAAAATCATACATTTCTGAGAATGTTAACAGTTTCATGTCCTTATACTGTATATTATCCTATACCACACTAATTAAATAAACTAAATAGTCTCCTTTGCGTGATGCTAAAGGAGAACCACATTTAGAAAACAAAAATATCAATAGACGTAAATAGAGAACGTTTTAATTAAGAACATGACGTAATGGTTCAAGGAAGAATCCATGAATTGATCTGGAGCCTGTAAATTTTGTGATTATTCTTTAAACCATTAAAAAGCAAAACTTTATTCCAAACATAGATTGAACTGGTAAGTATGAGTACAAATGGTTATAATATGTAAAATGTATCCAGTATTATCGTTTAGCATTATATAATACCATGTTATAACCCAAAATGCATTCAAAATGATGAAAAATAAGAAAAATAAAAACCAACAAAACAAAACAAAAGAAATTCTGGAAAGCGCCCACTCCGGCACCCCTGTATGCATAGTTAAGTTTTTCCTGTTAAGTTGAATTCTAGCAAAATATCTGTAAAGCACTAGTTAATTAAAACTATAGTTTCACTGTATTACATTGTCATTTAGCATTTAGTAATCAGTTAATTTATTAAGTAATTCATTAATTTAATATTAAATAAATAAGATTTAATGATACTTCAGTTATCCAACTTTAAAAAATCAGTATTGGTGATAGAAGTTTCATATCAATATTGATGACAGAAATTTCATATGCAAACTTGTAAAATACTTTTGGAAACAAACAGAAGCTGCGCGCCCGTAAACGGGTGGAAAAACGTGTGGCTCGCAGAGTGACGAGACGTCACATCGGCGTACTGCTCCTCAATGCAAGACTACGGAGAAAATTATCGATTTTAAATTATCAATACTCGGCTGCATACACATGCAATACACCGGATACTAACAGATGTTTTAGCATTGGAACCATTCCAAAATTCCAGACTGGGTAAGAGGAGAAGCGGTACCATTATTCTACTATAAAAAGAATAATAAAGAACAAGAACAATAGTGTGATTTCTTCCAAAATCACACTAACAATAATAACCTCTGAATAACCTCAGTCTTAACAACATTGCTGCAACAGATTCTGAACATAAACAGAAGTTCACTCAGTACAAAACCTACCAGTAACTACCTCCAGGTGTTAATGTACAAGAATGCGAAAGCCTGAGGTATGTCTATACTCACCAGAGCCACACAAGCATCCTTTAAGCTCCATAAACCAGAATGGAAGACTACTGATAGCCAGATTTACTGGAGGCTGCTGGGCCGTGCACCCTTACCCTGGGGACCCATTACAGTGATTGCTTCAAACTTTAAACTTGGAATAAACCTGGGATATGTAATTTCAAAAGACACTCAGAACCACAGTTGAATAACATATTTATCATAAGCCCTCTGGGCTACCTCTACAAGGTCATGAAGACAAAATGCAAAACTACCCACAATAAACCTTCAGTTTTCGGTAATATGTGAGATATTTGAAGATATTAGGTTTTGTTATAATAGCACCAATTTACATGACACATTTTCAGAGACTTAAAAACTTAATAAAGTTATATGTATGCATTTGACAGATGCCCTTACCTACAGCAACTTATTCATGAAGCAAACCTAGGTTAATGTAGAGACAGAGATAGAGTCTTGCCCAAGGACTCTGATTAGTATGCTTGCCCTTGCGGGGAAGTTCACACTGAAGCCACGGTGAGAGCAGCAGTATTACCCACTAGCCTACACCAAGCACTATATATTCCATTATTTATATTCTCCAGCAACTGAAAATGTGAATAATAGCTCAGTTCTATACAGACCTATCAGATTAGTCCTCTACTATGTGATGTACAGTAACACGTTTAATAATTTCCAGCGCAAATTTGAGGAACTAAGGATTGAGATGTAACAGACAATCACAATAATTAACTAAGACTTAGGGGTAGTGCATGATTCAATTTTATTATGTTTGCTCATAGGAATGTATTGAATCCAATTTTGAATGGGCCTTCTATGAGATTTTCAAGACCAGGAGATAAGCAAGAAAAAATGCAATTTTCTTGTTGATAAAATAATGTAATGATAATAATAATAATAATAGCAATAATAATAATAATACATCCTCAACTCTCAGTACGCTTGCTTCTCTCTTCCAGCCAATCTGCTTCTCAAATGCCGTTCACAATTCTTGCAATAAATTACAACACAATGTCCTTCCCTGAGTATGCTTTTTCTTAACATCTAGATATAAATAAGACCACTTTTTCTCTAATTACCGTCTACAGGCCACCAGGGCCTCATACAGAGTTCTTATGAGAATTTAGTTGTTTCAAAGTCAAAGTGCCAGCAAACCTAGCAGTGATAAAGTAATTACTGAAGTGAACACAATCCACTGAAATCTGCATTTGCTTCAATTCTAGATACTGTAGGCTTTCCTCAAAATGTAACAGGGTCTACTCAGTTCTGCTTTTACACTCTTGATTTAATCCTGAACCTTGGTGTTAATGTGAATACATAGCTATTCTTCCACAGAGCACAGGAATCTCAGATCACTACCTCATTACATTTGAGCTTCCTCTTAGCCATAATGTTACTACATCCCCTTGCTTTCGTATTAGTCATGCAATAACATCCCAGAAAACCTCCCAGATTTTTAACTCCAGCTGGCTCTCCGGCTGGTCCAGCAGACTTAGAAAGCCTAACTGAACGCTTAGATCTCTTCAAACAACTCTTGATAACATTGCGCCTTTAAGACGTAACAGAATTAGACAGAAAGCAAAATGCTCCTTGGGATAACAATCAAACACGTGCCCTAAAGCAACATGCTCAAAAATTAGAGCGTAAAAGGTGTTTAACCAAGCTGAAATCTTTTTACACCGTCTGGAAGGAGAACCTCAGAAACCACAGCAGAGCACATACTGCAGCATGCTCAGCCTATCTATCGTCTCTCACTGAATCTACCAAAACTAATCCTAGATACCAGCAGTTAATCCTAGACACCTGCAGACTCTTTAAACAATAAAATCAAAGCCATTAGACAACACATTCAAACAAGAAGTCTTACTCCACCACATCTGCTGCCTGATACAGCCGATGCACATACAGATCAACATATAGCTGCAGCAGAGAGGCTGGGATCCTGTAACCCAGTTCAACAGGCTGAATCTTCTACCTGCACACTCGATTAAGTTCCCACAAGTCTTTCCAGGAATAATCAGGCTTCTTTTAGCAATAACAAACTCCTTGTTTAGTATTTATTTTTGTTTTTTTTAATCAAAAGCCTTTAAAATAGCAGTTATCGCCCCTCTGTTAAAGAAACCAAATCTTGATCCATGTCCTATTTCAAATCGTGCCCCAACAGTTATATCTGCTTATGCATATGACTTGCATATATGAAAAAAATTCCAATCTGGATTCCAGCCTCATCACAGCACCGAAACAGCCCTAGTAAAGACAGTAAAGGATCTTTGCATCTTTCCTAGTTTGGCACAACCTTGGTGTGGCATTCGACACCACAGACCTCTCTGTTCTATTAGAGTGACTAGAAAATCTGGTTGGGGTCACAGGAACAGCCTTATGCTGGTTTAGATCATACCTGACCGACCGCTATCAAATTGTATGTGTGAATGCGGAGTCATCAGCACACACCAAAGTAAAATACGGGGTCTGGTAAGGTTCTGTCTTAGGACCTGTTTTATTTATATTGTTCACGCTGCCATTGGGTACAATTATAGGTACTATTACTAAAACAGCTCTTCTTCAACTATCAAATACTGCTGAGCTAAATTTGCATGACACAGAAAAATTAATTCACGCCTTTATTGCCTCCTGACTTGATTACTGCTCCAACAAGAACCAAAATAAACTTCAACTAGCCCAGAACGCAGCAGCTAGAGTCCTCACTAGAACCAGGAAATTCGACCACATAGTCCGATATTATCAAGTCTACTTTGGCTTCTGATCAAATTCTGTACTGATCACATAATTCTGCTATTGACATCTAAAGCCCTGAATGGCTCTTGCTACAAAACTTCATGCTCACTTAGATCTGAAGGTGCTGGCTCTCTGTTAGTCTCCAGAATTCTGAGAGCTACAGCAGGGGGGAAGAACCTTTTAAAGCCTCCCAGCTCTGGAATAACCTTACGGTCTCAGTTTTTAAGTCTAGGCTAAAAGCTTACTTGTTTAGTCAGGCTTTCTGTAATTAACTGTTCCTGCTAGATGAAGGATGCAGAGCTAGGAGATTATGGGCATGCTGGTCCTATTATCCCACCTCTCCACACGTCCACTCAAGAGTGTTGACGGTGGAGTTGGGAGGTGAAAGTGTCTCGGGGTGCTCTTGTGTCTGTGAAACCCTCAGACTCTGCCCTTTCTAAATAGGCTGCTATATCCAGGAATGCTGAAATCTTGACTTGCATTCTTTGCAATTACACTTTCTACCCTGTAAACTTCAACAGAAGTTACTTTGTTGTCTTCCATCCCTTCCATCTTTTCTGAGGGGAACCTGCATGTGCTCCTACTCCCCAGTTCAAGAGCAACTGCTGTTTAAAGCTCGGGCGGAGATTGATGTTCCCGTTGCTGTGGAATGGAGACTCTCTAACTCCTCACACAGACTCCAAGAAGAACTACTACTACTGACTCTTAACTGTACCTGCTCTGTTCGCCATAGACTGCCAACTGTTCAGCAATGATGAGGTCTGTAAACAAAGGCCTCATTGTTAGCCATCTCCTTAGGGACATCTGTTTTCTCTCCCTCATTCTCTGGGTGGACCAGAGGAGGATGGGTTCCCCTTTTGAGTCTTGGTTCCTCCTGAGGTTTCTTCCTCCAGCTTTAGGGAGCTTTTCCTTGCCTCTGTTGCCTTTGTCTTGCTCACTAGGGGCTCAGACCCAGATTCTATAAAGCTCCTTTGTGACAATATTGGTTGTAAAAAGTGCTATGTAAAAAAAAAAAAAAAAAAAAAAAAAAAAACAAAAAAAGTCACCGAATATGAACAGGTTATAACATCAGTTGAGGGCTTGCACATTTGCTTTTCCCTGTGGTTTTGTAGGGGTTTTTTTTGTGTATGTGTACGTGTGTTGGGGGATGCAGTTGTTATGATGGGGAATTTATTACAGTTGCTGCTCGACCAGTGTTTAATAACTCAAGTCTTTGTGTCTTAAACTGCTCTATGGAAGTGCTCTAAGCAGAGGCCAGGAATATTGTGGCGCTTTCTAGCACAGACCTCATATGTCCGTTATGTGTCTCAGCTGCAGCTGGAGCTGGAGGTTAAAAAAGTTGTTGTAGGTTTATATCTAAGGAACGTTATACAGAAATATGTTTATCTTTTGAAGCTTTGAGATCAATGACAATATACATGGCAATTACTGGGGAGAGTAACCTATAACCAAACTTGGGGAGAACTACTTACAGCAGTTAAATAATTACTTAAGGCACCTTTTTAAAAACAATTTGAGAAGAATAAAAACACCAGTAGTCAGTACTGAGTAGCTTAATGAACCACACAAGAACATCCTAATGTGTCCATTAAACTGAGATCAGCATTCTTTGTCGATAAGTCCCGATGAGTCTCAAATGCTAGATGGGAAACCAACTGCACAGTAGTACAGATGATGTCAACAGTATTGCAAAACGTAAATAAACTCAGGAAACAGTAACGATATATTACTGGCAAAAATTTGGTAAAAAGAACATTCCTCGCCTCAATTCAATTCAGTTCAATTTGTCATTATACATGTATGGGTTGTGCAGTATAACAAAACATGTTTGGGCTTCTCCTCTGGTACATAAATGAGACAAGAACAGCAGATGTTGTATTTTATGCTACACAATGGACAATGAATACAAGAATGACAATAAATATACGCATGTACTTGAGTAGAAGTCAGTAATTATTTTTAAATACTCAGAAAACTATAACTACATCAGCATTTTGCTTTAGTACATGTAACTGAGTAAACGTAAAGAGATATTACCCATTTTAGAAATATTGCAATCCTTTGTTTTCTTTATTTGTTTTTGGGCACTTCAGAATTCATGCAGAAAAAACTGAATCATCCTGGAAAAACTGAAACAGCAGCAACACAGGAAAAATGTAGACCTTTCTGTAATTGAAACACTTTTCACTTGCCAGATTAAATAAGCTTGGACAATCCTGTTACAGCACTCTAATACAGCTCAAGCAGAATTTAAGATGGTTTGCCAAAACGTCTGTGTATAAATATGGGATACCTTCCTTATCCATTGTATCGACATTTCTTTTTGTTTCCTGCATATGTATTAAGCATACCAATAAATGAAAAGGTATATTTGATGTATGTGATACATTTGTGATGTTTAGTCAATTAACTGATTCATTTTTTCAATGCTTGGTGGAGAAGTGTTTTGGTCATTTCAACCACTTCACATTGTACACGGTTTCAAAAAAATGTCCAGAGCCGCCACCCCCCAAAAAATATTTGCCACACTTTGCCTTATTTTGCCCCTTTCTGTCTTTGTTTTCCTCTGGCCTTTTCTTTTGGTTCTCAGCTCCACCTTAGTCCTGGTGAATGTATTCACCTGTGTTTCCTCCATGTCTCTGTCACTTCCCAGGTGTTCCCCATTCTGACCCAGCATACATGCCCCTGTCTGTGTGTTTGTTCTTTGTTGGTCCAAAGTGACCCTCAGGTATTATTTTGTGTCAGTTAAGGTTTCCATTTTAAGGTTCGTAGCAGATTTTCAGCATTTGATGTTTCCCCCTGCATGTGCATCTACAGTCCTCCTTCAACCACACTGAGCACATTACAGATGTGCTGATGAGCTTTTGGTCTTGAACCCCCCAAGACCCCAGGCATTTTGTGGCCTGTACCTACTTAAAATGTGAAAGTAATTAAAAATGAACATTGCTGGGTGTGAAGGATGCATTTGAATGCACCTGTCATAGATGATACCCATTTCGAACACAAGGGAGATAAACTGGCATCAGGTGTAAATGGAAGCTAACTGGTTTGGTATGTTGTTAATAAACTGGAGTGGTCTGTAAGAACCCATTAAAGACCCCCACCTCAGCACTTCATATGATCATACAAAATGATCTTGGTCTTTACCTAAAAATCCACATCAGACTACATCTCTACACCTTCTTCCCGTCTCCACCGTGTGCCTGTTACAAGTAAATTCTTAGAAAAGGTTATTACAAATTGTGTAGGCCCTTTGCCAAATACAAAAAAAAAATGTCACCCAATATTTGCTAATGTTACTGTGTGCTGCTACTTTATTTAATAAAGCTTTTCGACTGCAGAGCCTCACAGCCAAAGCTGTTGTGAAATAGCTAACTATGTTTTGTGCTGCATTTGGCTTGATGAAATACGTTCACAAAGATCAAGTCTCAAACTTTAACTGCGTGTACACCACCAAATCTGTAGTGCACAATATTCTCAAGGAGCTCTAGAAATGATGTCTGTCTAAATCCATGCTATCTAAAAATTATATTAGATCAGGGAATTCAAAGGATGAAGATGCTCCCCTTTTACTTACAGTTTTTACACTTGTTTCCATCTGGGCAAACTCACATACAGAATCCATGGGAAAAAACCACTTCACTTGTCTGAGCAAATTAATAGACAAATACGCTTTTATTCACATGTGTATTGCCTGCAGTATGATTCAGTTTAACATGTATTTGTTAAAAGTATCACTGCCACTTCCCTGAAGGGCTGACACTCCTCATAGCCTACAGGCAGAACACACACTGTGCACAGATAACATGCTTGTTTTTTACAGACTGAAACGATAAGAATAAAGGGAGAATGAAAAGAAAAGGAAGCTTAATGTTTTTTAACCAAATGTTGACTTTCTGATTAAAAACAATGTTACAATGTCACCTGAAAAATGTTACATATCTGCATTTGGTTGATTGACCACTTTTAACCAAGATATGTACCGTGTTAATTACTGTGTGTATTTTTAAAATTGGAAATGTAATGTCGTTTTTCTTTTATTAGCAACAAGCATGTTTGCTGGCATTCAGTCACCCTTCTTCAGTGCAGGTGAGGTCAGTCGTAGTCTATAGGACATTATGGTTATGATAAGTAAACACCTTATATCAGTTTAAGAGACCACGGCATTTTACCATGATGCTTTAATTCATCAACTGCTCTGTTTGTCTTAAAAGAGACCACTGACACTCACAGAAAGAGTCACTCCCTGGGCCTTTGGAATGGGAAAAGTGTGGATGTGATACGGCTCTCTTGTCACATGGGGAGCTACATGTCACCTGACTGATGGGTCTGATGTGATTCAAATGAGCAAGTGTAAACGTGTGTGCTTGTGCACTGGCGAGATTAGACAGTTCAGAGGTCAGCAAGGGTAAGTGCTGTTATTTTAGACACATCTGCTACACGTAGCTTACAATTCCCCTAGAGGCCCTGAAATGTGACAAGATACCTCGCATGCCTTTTCTTCCCTCTCTCACTGGACCACTAAAATGCTGTGATATAAATACTTTAATTCTGTCTTACTAATTGGGAAGCCGTGGTGTGTATAAACCCTTAAACAAAACTTCGAATATCAGAACTTGAGTGAGAGAAAACAAAACTGTATTCAAATAAAACTGTTCAACGGAGCAAACATTCGATTTTTTTCTATTATTTTGACAGAAAAAAGCATCACTAATCTTTCAAACACTTCAGACAAAAATACATTGACAATAGACTGGTTTTTTAGTTTACTCAAATTGTATTGTAAAACATACCTTTACGTAATTAATGTATGCGTCTGTGTCAAAAATCTTATCTGATTTATCAACAAGAAAGAGCTCATTTAGTTCATACAGAATTAAACTTACTGGGGCACTCAGTAATTATTACTCACACTAGGGGGTGGGTAGTGGGGTGGTAGTAGCCTAGTGGGTAAAACACTTGCCTGTGACCCTGATGACCGGAAAGTTGCAGGTTCAAACCCCCACTTTCTACCATTGTGTCCTTGAGCAAGACACTTAACCCTCAGTTGCTCCAGGAGGACAGTCCCTGTAACTAATGATTGTAAGTCGCTCTGGATAAGGGTGTCTGCCAAATGCCGTAAATGAAATTAGCATCAACATTCGGATGTAAGCTGTCAGGTTGAGCTGTCTGGGGTGGCTCAGTTATTCTCAGGACACAATCCTGTCTCCATCGCCTATCAGTGTCAGTAATTATTATGGCAATATCAGCTTGGCAATAAATTTAATCCCATGTGGACAAGGCCTCGGTATTACTGTGTTGATGCCCTTCAGTTTCACTTAATTACTTTGAGCTTCTTTAACTTCAAAGCCCAGTAAAGCAACAGGCTTTAATACATACAATATATGTCCCCAGGTTTGCAGACACTTGCGCATCCGGTGCATCTTCCTAAATCAATATTTAGTTTGCCCCCCTTTTGCTATCAGTAATGACTTCTTTTGTTCTGGGATGGCTCTATACTACACTGGTGTTAGGATTTCAACAATGAGGGTAAAAAATGAGGGAATTAATTATAATTAAACCTATATAAATATATCTCTGAATGTACAATACCTAAAGAATAAAATATAACAACATAGAAATACAAAAACACTATGGGGGGACACAGCAGGGAGACTATAGCAATACAGAATTGTATACAGACTTATAATATAATATAGAATGATGTCACATACTGAAGCTGGACAATTAGATCTGGACCATAAGCTGCATTCTAACTCATCCTAGTAAGCCCAGTGCTGCATTATACCCCAGTAGTCAACACTTGGCATTGGGCATAGTGATCCTAAGCTTGTGTGCACCTGCTCCAGAGCACCCCAATCTCATTATTAGTGCATATCATTTAAAGAGAATCTGATTTCTCTCTGTTGTCAAAAGATAATCACAAGTATGCTTATGCATGCACACACATATACCATCATTATCACATAAAAATGACTTTTGACAGCACAATTTATGTGTCTTGAACAGGATTTGACCTGCACATGCACTGAGGTGGCTATGCTTTCTGTGACTAAAAGTGTAACAGTTTTGTTAATTAATTGTTTAAGCCTTCAGCAGGGGAGTTTTTTTAACAGTTCTACCCATTGCTGTGTGATTTGTTTTGCTTGTGCGCCAACGTTCCACACTAAAGTTTGACAATCTTTGTATTGGGACTGCAGAGCAGCTAAATATCTCCTCACCTCTGATGTTCACCTCGATGTTGTTGTCACTTGTTTGACTTTGACTCATTCGACAGGATGATTATGTCTGTTGTACAACAGCACAAGCTGTGGTTGTTACGGTTACAGTGCTATAGTAGTTGTGAATGGATATGGGGGGACGATAAATACTCCATGGTGATGGGCGTGTCACCAAAACAACAGTTTTTCAGTGGCAGTATTACTTTGCCATATATAAATTATGATCAAAAGTTGCGCAAAATGTATGTAATTTTTAGGTGCACATGTTGTACTCTTGAGTCCTGCATGGCGCTCGCTCTGTTGGTCAGATGGTGCGTCAGCTGTTCGGATGCAGCCCAAGTCTGGTTTAGTGTAATTTAGCTACTGATTGACTGTCAGATATGAAAAAGTATATTTATTAGGCTCTAAGTGTCAAGATGATGGAATTTCAGCTGTGATCTTGAATCACCATTAACTTGCATTGTGACATCAGCAGTTGGAATGCGTTAGAATGTTCAATGTCCCAAAACACACCGGTGTGATGTTATTCTTTACTGGAAAATAGTCAGCGGACGCTACGTGTGACGCTACATGCTGAAGTGTTAATGGTCAATGTGAGATTGTCCATTGAGAAAATGATGTACGCTTCTGGGAAGATTGACCACTGTTACAAGTTTGTCCACTTAACGCTCTGGTTCAGACAATGGCTGTGATTCACTGGAGTCCAAAACCTTAGAAATAGCCTCGTAACCCCTTCCAGACTGATATGTTTCAATAATTGTCTTTCTAGTCTTTATAATATTTCCATTACTTCTTTTGATAGGTGTATGTCATATGTTTAGTTTACTTCACTTTGCTGGTAAGGTTCTTTTTGAGTGATGTTTAGATTTTACAGGGGTGTTCAAGGATAAAGTAATCAACGGTGGGTGTTTTTAGTCTCATCCCAATAATCAACTAAATTCGGCTAATTTGTTCATTGAGTAACTACATTTTTCACAGAGTTCTAATAGATGTTTTCCATTATTAAATGAAATGATCATTTAAAAAAATATTTTGTGTTTGGATGCGGATAATAAAAAAATTAGCACATTTTCTCAGTGATAAAACTCTCACATCTGGTCGAGAATAAAAAGGCCACAGGACAAGCCGGTTTGTTGTATGTCAAAAAATTTTGATGTTCAAAGCACACATATGATCATATAAACCTAATAGTTACTGATATTGTGAATCCTAAGTAAAGCTTTATCCATGCAGCTGCCATTTCTCCTCTGTAGAGCGAATACCACTCAGACCAAGAAAATGAGAGACTTTTCCAAAGCAAAATACTGAGAGTGTAAGATAAGGAGACTCGATACAGTTAGTAGTCAAAAACTGCTTTTTTTGCAACAAATGCCAGGAAAATCATAGAGATGTTTTTTCAGATGGGACAAAAATGATCAAAGCACCACAGAGTTTGGTAAAAAAGTAATTTGCCTTTTGATTTTCTCAGGGAAGGAAGGAGAAAGACACTGACATGATCAATTCAGATGGAAATAAAATCACTAAGTAGCTCCCACAAAAGGGTGTGAATCTAAGTTCATCCAAATACGGTTTTGTCTTATAATACATTTAGTTTGAAGATTTGAAATAATTAAAAGTTGCAAAGATGCAAAGTCTGGTACTGTATTTTTGTCTATTCTGTCTGTTACTTTTTCTGATTCTAAACCAATATTACCGCATTACTGTTGATGTCAAAGTACCTTAGAATCTGTCTTCCAATTAAAAAAAATCTGAGGTCAGTGCTAATTTTAATTTCAAGGAAGAGATTAGTTTTAAATTATTGTTTTAGATTATAAGGAGGCACGAAGAACAAAAACAAGTCAACACGATAATACTTTTAGGCCTCCCAGTTACTGCTTGAGATCTTCAGGGTGTTCACAATGCAATGATTTTCCAGTAATCTCCAAAAGCAACTGCAGTGTGGATGCAGCTCCGTCTATCCCTACCCTTATTCTTGCACATGCTGTATAATCCGTTTGATGTCTCTTTTTTACACCATTGTATCTTCTCAGCAGACGCCTCTACATTTGTGCACATAAGGCGCAGCTTTGGGATCCAGCGTGGGTGGGTGGATAGTGTGTGAAACTGAGTGGAGGTGATGTTGGAAGGGCTAGAGGTGACCCTAATACTTTCATCTTATTCGCTCTCTGAATAACGCACCATCAAGCACAAACTGTGAGGAGAACATTCACCTTTCCCTCAGGTTACCCCCAATGCCACTATGCCTTTGTGCATTGAAATGCCAGGAGCATGCCCAAGCTCAGAACGGTAACATCCCAAGGACAACATTGGCCTGCTAAAGGAAATATTTCCCTTCTCCATCACTGCCTGGCTTTCATGTTGGCAAGCTCTTGTCGACATGGCACGCAAGGAACAAGGTATTCGCTTCAAAAGGTCTGAGGCAAGAAGTAAATATCCAGAACATTGTTTCTCTCTAGCATGAGACACTGCTCAGTGTATGAAGAGCCAAATGTACTGTGGGTATTATAAAAAAAAATTCTGCCTTGACAACGGAGAGCTGTCTGATGTGAAACTTTGTGGGTTCTATGGAGTATTTTCAAGTGTCTTTAGCTTTTAATGAGAAGCATTTTTTTTTATTTATTTATGTTTGATGCTTTGATCTTGCTGCTCTATAAAACAAGGTATGCGGTATGTGTAGCTAACCTCTCAAATCACAGCGGGAAGGGTTCCACGCCAGCTACTGAAACCATATTCACCCGCAGCATAACTGATACTGCCCTGTTCCTTCTCACAGTCATTTGATGCTCTATATTAGTAGAGCTTATAATACAATTGACCTTTTAATTGTTCACTATCGCAAGTCTAAATTATGTAGATGAATCATATGCAATAGTAGCACATTTACTACATTTTGTGCTCTATTTGTTCACTTTTATCAGATAAACCATTCAAATGACATTTCGTCTGCTGTCACAAAGTTAATACAGCTACATTTATGTAAAGCAGATCTGTTGTGCCATTTCTGCAATCGATAAAATGCATGAGCAATGCCTTTGAGTATTCATCGATTAAACCACAGCAATTTTAAATCTATTACTATTCCTATAGACTATTACTATTTAACTTGATAGTGTCATTAACATTAGTAATGCCAGCAGTAATGTGAAACCGTCAATGACCAGAAGACAGAAGCTTCATTTGTAGAAGTGAACAAATAAGTTTTAAACTTTGACATCTGCTTTGGATCTGTGACTTTATTTGACTGAGTTTGTTGTACTGAAATCAGTATTCCTGCATTTTGTGTTTGTGTTTGTCCAACAATGCATGCAGTGCCAAAGGGGAGAATGCAAAGACTCAGCCATGAAAAATGTTTTTGGCCCAGTTGTTTTAGGTTCACCCACGCTTAGGTATCTGACCCTCTTGCAAATAAAGGATTTTCTGAGTGATATAAAATAACCATGTTCTGATGTTATACTCATCCTGAAGGCACTGTAGAAACGCGCTGCATTAATAAACAGCCTGTGGTTAAAAATATGAACAAAGGAATTTCAAAGCACTTTATTAAAATCATTTCCCCTGACCTGATGATTTGGTAGTGATTAAGGCACCATTCTACACTGGAAGCAACCACAGGCAAAATGCTCCCATAATCACCATCAATACCTCTTAAAACACAAACATGGGGCAAAAAATGTTACCTAAAAGTGCCCTACAAACATAATACATTTTGCAAACAGTGCCCCCCACAAACACTGGCACCCTTGGTAAATGTGAGCTGTACAAAACATTCAATATGACCTATACTTTTGATCTTTCGTTCAAAATATTAACAAAATATTAACATTTATTTAAGGTACTGTCACGGCGGAGCGGGCCTGGGTTAACCAGAGGCTTGAGGCGCGTGAGCAGATTTCCATGATTTTATTTAACAC
>JBBPCZ010004008.1:0-15608 GCA_037974445.1 Brycinus macrolepidotus
AAAGATCTCAAAAGAATTTGAAATCAGCCATTCCACTGTCCGGAAAATAGTCTACAAGTAGAGGACTTTCAAAACAACTGCTAACATGCTCAGGTCTGGGCGTCAAAGCAAGTCCACCCCGAGAGCAGACCACAAGAAGTCTCCAAAAACCCGAAAATGTCATCACTGGACCTACACCAGGCTCTTGCTACTGTTGAGGTGAAAGTGCATGCCTCTACAATCAGAAAGAAACTGTACAAGTTTAACTTGCATGGGAGGTGTGCAAGGAGGAAACCTTTGCTCTCTAGGGGAAACATGAACGCCAGACTCAAGTTTGCCAGAGAGAACGCAGACAAAGACCATGACTTCTGGAATAATGTTCTTTGGACTGAAGAGTCTAAAATTGAATTATTTGGACACCAGAACAGATTACATGTTTGGCATAAACCAAATAAAGCATTCCAGGAAAAGAACCTCATACCGACCGTGAAGCATGGAGGTGGAAGTGTCATGGTTTGAGGATGCTGTGCAGCAGCATTCCCTGGCCAGCTCACCATCATAGAATCCACCATAAATTCTATCGTGTATCAGAGGGTGCTTGAGGAACATGTGAGACCATATGTAGGAAAATTAAAGCTCAAGCAGAACTGGACCCTGCAACATGAGAATGTCCCAAAACATACCAGTAAATCCACCAAGAACGAAGAAATGGAGAGTTTCGGAATGGCCGAGTCAAAGCCCAGATCTTAATCCCATTGAGATGCAGTGGGGTGACTTGAAACAGGCTGTACATGCAAGAAACCCCTCAAACATCTCACAGCTGAAAGAATTCTGCATTAAGGAGTGTGGCAAACATTCCTCAGACAGATGTCAGAGACTGGTAAATGGCTACAAGAATCGTCTCACTGTAGTTACTTCAGCCAAAGGGGGTAACACTAGCTATTACGGGGTAGGGTGTCCTAACTTATTCCTAAGTCAAGTTACGCATTTTTGTTTAATGAGTAAAACAAGGTTGATTTTTGTTGTTTACCTGCAATTAAATCACTTTCTTTTCCACAAAAAAACAAGATTAGACATCGATATGTGAACATTTCTTAATAAACAACTGAATATTTAATGAGGTTTCAAAGAATTTTTTCACATGACTGTATATCAACCTTATAGGCACAACAACAAATACAGTGTTGTGCAAACAGGTGGTGTGAATAATGTCTCATCAATAGTAAAAATGAATTCTGTTTTTGGTATATAAAAGCACATGTATGTCATAAGTGGATCTGGGGGGAAAAATAAGATACAAGAAAAATGTAGGCCATGGGCTAATTAAGAGATTGAATTAAAACTTCCGCCATAAACTATCAGCGTGTCACTGGCATAGTTATGACCAAGAATAAACATCCCTGCACAAAAATCTTGAATTTTGTGTCATTTTAAAAGTTTTATGTTTGGAGTCAAGCATGTGGGGTAGAACAATACACATCAGGTTGGAGACTACAAGCAAGTGCCTCGGGTATCTCCATATTGTATGCAAAAAAACTAATTTTCTGCATCATATGACACCATCTCACAGCAATTCACACTTTTAATATTCTCTGAGGTAATTGCTATGGTAAATTTTATAGTAGGTAAAAGTCACCGGAATCTGTACTGGTGCATTAGTGCACCATAAAAATGACTCACACAGCAGATAAATACGTGAATAAAATCACTAATTTATACCAATAATAATTACATTACCCCACCTTCCCATCTAAAACTAATATCCCAAAAGCACATTAAAGTAATACAATAAAAGACGAGTATTTCTCTGTGGTCTCTATTCCTGGTTTCACTTTCTTTAAGAATGAACAATTTTTAACACTTAAAAATACTGCACACCTCCAAAGAAACATGAGTTAACATCAGTTTACTAGTACCATGCAATGTTTGAGTCCTTATCTGTTAATATTTTACAAATTTATAATATTTCTGAATATTCCAAATGTTTCTCATAGGGCTAGCAAGATTCATTAAAACACACAATTTCAAGCAGTAAAACTTCAATCCATGTCTATAATCATGCTCACTGCATTAACATGGTCCCTCAACAGCAGTTCAACAGAAATGGATGCAAATGAACAAAGCAATCAGCTAGTGACATTTAATCAATGCATAGTTATAAAATGCCCATCAAAAGCAACAAAGAGTTTGTTAATATGAATTATTACAAGTTGCTCATATATTTTTAGAACATGAGTCTGCATTAAGAACCCAAAATAAGAAACCAAAGCCAGAAGCCAAAAGTAGTAGTGATTTCAGAAATGAGGCTACATAGACTGAAGTGGTAAGTGGAAAAATCCATCAAGAGCTCAACTGTCCCAACTTTGAACATCGGCCTCAGCAATATAATAAACCAGATGTTAATCTGATTGGAAACATAGGCACTAAATCCCAGACAGGCACATCAGCGTCAAAACCATATACGTTTTTGTGGCTAATTTTATTTATTTATTTAACTCAAAAACACAACTAAATGAAAACATTCTAGATCAGAAATGGTGAAAACGGTATAGCACCATTACAGAAGTGACGTGCACCAAGTGTCTTACAAACAATGGTGGAAAGAATGCAAGGTCAGTGCTCGCAAGGCTTAAAGTCTCTGGCCATTTGCCACTAAGCACCTGCAACTAGATGCTGTGACAATTTTCACTCACAGCTGGCAAAAAAACAAAAGCACTGATTTTAACTACAGTTTAATCACTTCATTACATTAGACCATACTTTTTAATGTTGGACCCCAAACCCAATAGCCCCCTGCCACCCCTCCAAAAAAGTTTTGAAAAATCAACAGCCCTACTGTTGTGTCTTCTATTTTAGAAGAAGCAAGCGAGGGACCAACCGTGTCATAACCTTTGCCATGGGCATACAGAAAGTCTGATGGAATTACTGGCTCGCTGTGGTTGTGACGCTCTTGCAGGCATGCATTCTGCATTTCAACACCATTTCACTCACTTGTTAGCTGAGACCAAACCACCACACAGACTGGCGGGCACTTGCTTTGCATTTCACAATGCGTTGATGGCCCTCATGAAGTTTGGCTAGCACATCATTCCGCGATGTTGATGGAATAACTAGACAAGTGTCTTTCAGCAACAGTCCGTCCTTCACTGTGAGTGTGGCTCATTCTGGCCAAAAGTGTTTCAACAAAGGTTCCTGCTTTGCATGCTCTGGCCATCCATCTAAGCACAATTTCGTGACAAATACTGTTGGCCGTCAACTGTTCTTTCAGTGATTCCATAAATGACACATTGACAAGTAGGTTATTGATGATACAGTCCACATATATATTGGTGTTCTCCATTAGGTCTGCATCATTTTGAGTCATGTGTGCTTGTACGGGTGCACGTCACAATGTGTCAGCCGTCCAGAGCGACCTTCCAGGAACATGCACAATTATATAGGAGTAGCGCATGAGCCTCATTCTGAAACGCTGTATTCTTGGTGGTAACAAGTGAAGCGCTTGTGCACCAAGTAAGGAAAGAAGGGGTTTATGATCAGTCTCCAAACAGAAATGTTTACCTAACAGAAAGTCCCGAAAGCGTTCACACGCCCATGTTAGGCCCAGCGCCTCCTTCTCTACGTGGGCATAGCATTGTTCAGTTGGAGACAGTGAACGGGATGCATAAGCTACAGGTCACCATTCCTTCTCCCATTTCTGGAGGAGCACGCCACTCAATCCATATGAGGAAGCATCTGCTGATTAATTCCAAATGGAAGATGGTTAAAATAAAACCGCCCAAAGGGTGTTATGAACGTGGTATACTTAGCTGATTCCTCTGCTAGAAGGATCAGCCAAAACCCCATGTTTGCCTCCAATTTACTGAATACTCTGGCTCCAGCGAGCATTCCCAGACTCTGTTCGACTGATAGCGGAACATATTTCTCACGGCATACATACTTGTTCAAGTCCGTGAAGTCCACACACAGACGCAGTCTTTGACTGTTTTTCTTTGGTACGACCACAATGCCGGCGCACCACTTAGTTGGCTCTTCCAACCGGCTGATGACACCCAGTTTTTCTATTCGTTGGAGCTCCTCTTTGACTTTGCCCATTAGCGGCAGAGGAATTCTCCTTGGTATTTTTAAAGAGGATGGCACAGCATTTGGTTTCAGCTTTATGTGATACGCTTGTTGAATATCACCCAGTCCACTACATAGCTTGCGGTAGGTTACCTTTAAAGTGTCCATTGTAATGCTGTCAACTCGCATGAGTAGGCCAAGGGCTGTAATGGCTGGTAGTCCGAGCAAGGGTGTGCTCAGATGTGCATAGACTTTCTCCTGAGTCTGCTTGGATCTATACCCCAGCTGCAGTCTAGTGAAGTCCACTACCTCTAACGGGATCTTCCCTGGAACCAATAAGGGTCTTTCTGGCTTCTGTGTCCCCAGAAATATGTCATTAATGTCCTTTTCCGATATAGCAGTTACATCTGCTCCTGTGTCAAGCTTAAATGTTAACATTCTCTGTTTTATCTCAACATCGGCAGTCCACATGCTATGGTCACCTGAGACTGAGCCCAGGAAGAAACTATCCTCCTCTTTCTTTTCAATGCACGCTACTGCGGTCTTGTTCCGACAGACGCGCTGGAAATTTTTTCCACAGGAACGACACTTAGCAGCACTGACAGGACATTCGTGTTTGGGGTGAGAAGGCCCTTCACATTTATAGCACTGGGAGTTTTGAGTATATTTGCTTTTATTTTGAGCATGCTGGCGTGACCTTGCTCCACTGTTTTTCTGATTGGTGTATCTGGGCTTTTCATTTTTCGGTCTGTTCTTGACCAGTCTGTCTATGGAACTCACATCCATCTGCATTACACTACTGGCTTCAGTTCTAAGTGTGTTCTGTTGTCTTTTAATCTCTTCTGACTGTCTTGCCATATTGATTGCTTTCTCTATCTGCATGCCTTCAGAAAGTCTTGCGTCTGTAAGCCCCACTACGATCCTGTCTCTGATCAGTTCATCATGCAGTGGTCCATAATTACAGTGCTCTGTTAACGCATGTAAAACAGTGACAAAAGCATCAACGGTCTCATTAGCTTCTTGTTTGCGCATATTAAATCGTGCACGTTCATAAACAACATTCTTTCTAACTACGAAGTAGTTGTGGAAGCCATCTTTCACTTTAGTATACACTATCTGATCTTCATCACTGAGTTTTAATCCTCTCTAGACATCGTCAGCTTCATCCCCCATAAAATATATTAATGTATTAACCTGATCCTCCTCGGAGCTTGCAGACAAGTTGTTTGCTTGTCGGAATCTCTTGAATCTGCGAATCCATTTTGTCCACTCGTGTGGCTTGGAGAAATCGAAAGGCTCTGGTGGCTGGATGTTAAACGTAGCATTGGGTGCGCTAGCCGACATGCTAACTCCTGCCCTGTTATGCCCGTCTCCCCTCTCGTCGTCACTCGACATGCTGTCCACCACCGAGATACGCTTCTGCCTTGTTCGCCGACGTGGACCAACTCATGCCCGTGTCAACAACACAGCACTTCTGAAACCGTGTCGTGTCTTCTATTTTAGAAGAAGCAAGCGTGGGACCAACCGTGTCATAACATCAGTAGTACCTCTTTAATGAACCAAACCACTGCCCCCTCCAAACACATTCAAGATGGTCTACTCTCCTTACATATATTCAGGTACACCACACTACTTGCAGCAACACTATTTCCATGTGTTCGTTTATGAGTGGAAGTTTGGATCTTACCTGCTTGTGAGTGTGTAGTTCTGCTGTTTCAGATTAAGCTCCCTCTGTTGAATCTGTATTACCTCCCTGGACAAGTCCTCAGGTTTCCTGCGAAATAAAATTAGACAAATATCACAGTGGTTCTGGTAGTCCTACAGGTCAATTAATCCCTGAACTGCTTGACTTTTTGGCATTGCTTATTCTTTGTTTAACCGCTAAAATGAGTTAACCCGAAGTTTTGTGTAAGCACATCTGTAAGCACATCTCCTCACTTTTTTATATTAGTCGTACAACAACATCCACTACAGCTTTACAGACAACATCCACTAAACTTCCCAAATTTATCAACCTTATTTGGCGCCTGATTAGGTCCAGGAGACTTAGATAACCTAACTGAATGCTTAGAGAACTCTTCAATCCACTCTAGATAAAGTCACACCTTTAAGATGTAGAAGAACTTTTTCCTTGGTATAACAAAAACAAATGCCTTATAGCAAAACGCCTGAAAATTAGAATATAAATGGCAATTAATCAAGCTGGAATTTTTCCACTCCACCTAGAAGGAGAACCTCAGAGACTACAGCAGAACACTTACGGCGGCACACTCAGCCTATCTACTGCCTCTCACTGAATCTAACAAAAATACTCCTAGGTTTCTATTCGACACTATTTCTAAACTAACTTGGGAGCAGGGAGATACCTGCAATCTATTGAAATAGTGATTTTATGGGCTTTTATAACAACAAAATCAAAGTCATTAGACAAGAAATTCCGACTAGAAGTTTAACTCTACTATGTTTGCTGCCTGATACAGCTGATGCAGGTACCAATCAAAATTTAGCTGCAGCAGAGAAGCTGGCATCCTTTAATCCAGTTCAACAGGGAGAACTCACTACAACTATCTCCTCATCAAAATCTTCCACCTTTATACAACTACAATCATTTGGCAGACACTTTTATCCAAAGCAACTAACAATATGAGGACACACTCAAGCTTCAGGACAGTATGAGAACCAGAAGCAAATATTAAGAGCTAAATTTATGTAAGAGTAGTGCAAGAAGATTCAGTTCCTACAAGCCCTAGGAATACTTAAAGAAGTCTTACCAATAATAATCTGGCCTCTATTAGCATTAAAAAAAACTCCTTTTGGTAAATAATATTGGTTATTTACCAAAAGCCTTCAAACTAAATTATTAAGCCTCTGTTAAAGAAAAAAAATCTTGAACCAAGCAAGCTCTTAAATTAGAGACCCATTTCTAATCTACTGGTTTTTGAGAAAGTTGTGGCCAAACAGTTATGTTCGCCTCTCCATAAGAATCGCATATTAAAAAAATTCCAATCTGGATTTTGGTCTCATTACAGCACCAAAACCCTAGTAAAAAATAGTGGGAGATTTTTTTACTCTCCACTGACAAAGACTTTGCATCTTCGCTGGTTTTGCTCGACCTCAGTGCTGCATTCCACAGACCTATTTTATTAGACAAACTAGAGGAACAGCTTTATCCTGATTTAGATCATACCTGACCGACTGCTATAAGTTTGTAAGTGTGAACAGTGAATCATCAGTGCACACCAAAGTAAAATACAGAGTCCCGCATAGTTCTGTTCGTTTCTTTAGTAGGGCACCCCAAATCATAAAACATCAAAACCAAAGGCTTTTATGAAACTTAAAGTTAGTAAGCTATAACCTCTGCAGAGCACTCCATTTGAATGTTTATCATCTAATAAAACAAAATTAAAAATAAAAATATTAACTTAATGATTTAAATGCTCTAGAGTTTCAGCAAAAAAAAAAACTTGTTTAAAACCAGTGTTGTTCCTAAGAAGAATGAAGCGGAGATGACAAATGCCTTGTTAGTCTACTGCCTCCAACTTTTAATTCAAAGTTGCACAGCTGCTGATCAGCATGAATCACGCCCTCGTGACAAGAAAAGTACTCTTCAAATTCTGATGATTCATTTCAAGCTCCCACTGAAGACATGTAATATACCCTAGCGTTGAAATAAAAGTCTGAGCTCTGATAAAACTATCGTGACATTACACAGATCAGACTAACACCATCAGACGCGTGTAAACGATTACTGTGCATTGTAAGGTCCTGTGCAAACATTGCCAAGTGCAGCATGCGAGCAGCTGAGTTTCAGGTTGGAGCTACAGATGCTTTGAAAGGTCAAACTAGGGAAATTAATTAATAGTGTTAAAAAAATTGTGACGTTAACATGCTAACACATACACTGGCACCATTATAAATAACCATGACGTCCTACTTTTTGTTTCTAACGCTGTTACTGCAGCACCAGAGTCAAAAAGTCAACTCTTAGTGGACCTGAAGACTCATTTTTGAGCACAGACATAACTGCTATTGGTGACAGACAGACCGATAGATAGATAGAGCCAGCCTTGAAGCTCTGGGGACACATTTTTTATATCAATATAATGTGCATATAATTTGCCTCACATGCCTAAATCACTCCTGCTGATAAGCATGTTGTTAGCTAGAAGAAAAACCACGCCGTGACACTGGGAGTTTTTCCACTTTATTTAAACTTTAACATGGAGTAAAGAAAAGGATAAGGTTAGTTGGAAGACAATTGGGAAATCAAGTGGGAAAGATAAACAACTATTTTAAATCCTGACAAATTCAAAAAGATTTCCAAAAATGTAATGGTTATAGTTACATGCAGTGAGCAATAAAAAAAATTGCACATTCGGACAATGTGTAATTTTCGTGTACTTTTCGGACAGAGCAAGAAGCCTCACACTGAATTCGGCTGGGTGTTAATTTCACATAGAGGGCACTCCTAAGAGAATCTAGAAATGAAAGGGACCTTTTTGAGTTTTTGTACATTTTTTGTGATTTTTGGTTATACATACACTCGTTTTCTCCCCACACACAACACAGAAAAGATTTTTAAGCATTTCAAATCAAGTGTTATGATTTTGTGTCAGAGGCTCAAAGTAACATCAGTGTCAACCACTTTACGGCAGCAGTCATGTTACATTATCCGAAGCAGCATCTATGAAAAGGGAAACAACAACCACTGCTCCTTCTATTTTCTATCCGCTCACTCTTCCTTGTGCTTCTCTAACAGTTTACAGAACACAACTTCAGGATTTAGCACTAAATTCTGCCTTTGGGCACTAATGCTCTGGGAGTGGCTGTTAAGTTGCAAAATTATATTTTGGGATAAGATTAGCTGATTGATCCCTTGCTAGAGGTACAGTAGTGCATACATCTAAGAAGTGAAGTACAGCCCCCAACCCTGGCATTTTAGCTGTAAAAAGTACACTTTTTAGCAGCTGCCAAGAGTTTAATAAACACCCATGGAAGCTTTAATGCATTAAAACTCAAAACTGCTTTATTCACCTGTAAAAACTGCCTCAGTGTGAAGATGAGGACACCTAAACATTAAGCTGACATTAAGGGTGTACTCACACTAGGCATAGTTGCCTTGTACTGTGCCACAGCATGATTGTGCCTCTGCCCCACTCCCAAGCTGGCCTGCAACCACACTGCACTTAATGTTCTGGAGTCATCACATCACTTACTGCTTTTCCTCCACCTAGATTTACCTTCAGAACTAAAACCACAGTTTTTTCAGCTTGTCACAACATTGTTCAGTGGTTCTTTGATATCCACAAGCATTGAAATAGTCACAAATCTTAAGAAATATATATGAGTTCTTATACTGCATTATATCCACTTGTTCCTATGTTCTCTTGTCTGCCTAAATTTCCAGCAAACACTGCACCTCTGCTATTGACAGAAGGCTTTCCATTGCCTGTTAAAAGGGACGGTCGTATTCAAGTTCCATGCTCTGTGACTGTTCAGTGTGATCATTAATCATGCCCCGGGCCACCTTCTTAAGCATTCTCGGGCACAGTTATGATCACACTAGTCAAGACAATCACACTAGCCAAACAAACTGGACTTTGGGGGTCAAATGTGCTTGGGTCCGGTATGGATAATCCGAGCATGTTTGACTCCCAAAGTCCAGTTACACCCTAAGTGTCAATGTTAAAACAAGAAAATTGCTACACAACGTAATCTTTTAAGTAAATCAGAAACTAATCAGATGTATAGGAAACATTACTGCCTAAGGATGGTCATTTCAATATAGCATTTGAAGATAATATGTATGACAAGTTCATCACTGAGCACTCTTTGTCCCATTGGCTAACATAAGCACAAAAGATTTAACAACCACTAAAATGATCTTTACAGAGAACAAAAATCAAATGTAAGAAGAGATGTGTAAGAAAGAGGAAGAATGAACTGGTAGTGCAGTCACAGAGAGACTAAGGTTAAGGTTAGGAATTACCTGCTTCCTATCTTGAGTCCGGCATTGCAGCCAAAGAACATGACCATATGCGTGGCATGTGAAGCTCAGTAACTCAATAACACAAAAACTTCATTATAATGATACACTAGAGGTGGCCAATATCAATACAAATTTGCAACTTGATAGTCAAGTACCATTAACAGCAGCATTCATTTACTACTATCATCATCAATAATTTTAATAAGAATAACAATTTCAGATATCAAAACTGTGTTTTTACTTCTATGGTCTACCTGAGACGACAGTTTCAATAAATATGGCTATTATGATTATTTGAAACTGCAGGCACTTTGCACATCAAGTAGTCAAGTAGGTGTTTGTCATTTCAATCACATACACAGTACACAGTGAACACCACAAGACCACAAAAGTACGGGTAGGAGTGCGCAAAAAAAACCCAGATTGTTATATATTCTGTATATCTAGGATAGCATCCATTTGCGCCAGAGGGGGCAACAAAGGAAAAAAAACACTAAAGCCATCTTTCACACCAGAGCTCCTGGTTGCTCATGGTTGGTCCACTACTTTCAATGCTTGGTGTTTCCAGCTGAAGCAGGGACTAAGGTTCACACAGGCACATAGTGATGCTCCAGTAAATGTGCAGGCCTCCTCGGGCTGCAAAACTGTGTCATTGTACTACTCTGTAAATCCACTTCCTGCTCTGTATCTTCTTGACACGTGCTCAGTGTTAAAAAATGATCCGGACTTGACGAGAAGGTTTTAGTGTCCTAAATCTAAAAAACAGTTGTGAAAAAACTTCTACATCTAAAAACTGAACTATAATTAAACATGAAAAATGCTGTTTCTGATGACATTATCCTGATGTGCCAGCACTGCAGTGTATATACATAAAGTACAACTGACACTGAAACTTCAAATAATGAATCAGAAAACTGAACACCCATGCACACAAAATTGGTGGATCAAGCACAAATATCAGGAATCACTTTTGCACTGGTAATGCACTTATGACAAACAAAAGTAACACAACAGCAATACAGAGATATGAAGCAATAAGAAAGAATGACAACACAAAAGAAGGCACAACTGTCTAAGGTCAGAGAATGACTATGTTTCCACATGACTGCTAACACACATCTATATCATACACAACACATAGTAAAGCTTCTAGGCTAGTGCGTAAAACATAGATTTCTGCTAAAAACAAGATAACCTTGATATTTTCAAAAGCCATAATGCTGAAAGAACTCAAGACAATATGAAACATAAAATTACAAATGGAACACACTCTCTTTCTTGAAAGGGTGCAGATAATATTTTTTATTAACTATGGGTCCCTCTAGTGGTCGGGAATTACATGAGAAAATGAAATACATGTCTAAATGTTTGTAGACACATGCTCATCCAGCATTTCTTCTGAAATTAAGGGTATTAATGTCTCCACTTTTCTGCAGTAAAAGCCTCTACTCTTCAGGAAAAGCTTTACACAAGATGCTGGGAGGAGTCGACTGTATTCAGCCACAAGATAATTAATGAGGTCACGTTCTGATGTTGGATGATTAGTTTTGGATCACAAACACCACTGCTACACTGCCCAATGCTGGGAACTTTGATATACCTATACTCTGTTTGGCCATGGGCATGGTAACCTCAGACTCCTATATGGCTGCTCCAGAGTAGAGCTGCCCAATGAATCATATTTTTATCACTTTCACAACATGAGTTTCTGCATTAAGCATCTCTCTTAAGGGCTGCGATGATGGAACATAAAATAAAATTATTATGAGTTGTTTTGTCAGCACACACCAAAAGCATATCATGTAGGTAGTCATCTGTGTGTTGTTTATTTCTTTGTTTTTGCTGCCTTTTAGAAAAAAAACTGTTCCGGGCGCTGAATGTAACAATGTGCAATGCAGTTTGATGTAAGTGACTAGTAGTATTCTAGTACTTTTATGCTTTTGTAATTTTATATGTTTGTTTTTGCTACTGGCTTAAGGGAAAGGTTAATTACATTTCTATGTACACAACCAAAAAAATCTTCACTTAAAGCACATTTAATCAGTGGCACACTATTTTATCAAGTTTTATCACTTCTCATATTGTCAGTGTGATATCAAACAGCTTCATCGAACATCGCATTTCGTGCAGCCCTGCTGTACAGTATCCTCCATTCTACAGTCAATGCTTTTCTAGAGAGATTATGCAAGCTGTTTGTGGTCAACTAAACAAGTGTGACTGCAAGAGCAGGCACCTTAAACTAGCTAAAATCACTAATTAGGAGGATACTTTTTGACATATAGCGTAAATGAGAAAGCCAGAGCCACTGATAAAAGGACACAGTGGAAATTAAAGCATCTTGAACATAGTTTATCCACTGTTCTGAGCTCCTACAGACCATATAGACATTATAAAAATTTATAAATATACCAAGGTGTGGTGAATTGAAGTTCTAAATAGTAACACAAGTGTAATGAGTCTGGTAAGAAAAAAAATAACTGTGATGGCCACTTAAATTGGTGGCTGTGTCGGGTTAGTCTGATACCTTTTGCCCTATGGCATTTCACCCAATGCCATTTCCCCCAAGGCTGTTTTGTTGAGGTCCAAATGTATGGGGAGCTGAATCTGCTTTAGCTGCGAT
The DNA here is from genome assembly GCA_037974445.1 of Brycinus macrolepidotus. NCBI lineage: Eukaryota > Metazoa > Chordata > Actinopteri > Characiformes > Alestidae > Brycinus > Brycinus macrolepidotus. Next base: position 12,648 of record JBBPCZ010004008.1, read on the forward strand.
TCTGTGATGGCACACAGTACTCCACTCAGACCATACTATACACGTTTTTATGCGCAGTCTTGTTTAGAACACAATATTCAAGTCAGGTAAAAGGAGCAGTCAAGTATTTAAATATTACGAGTGCAGGGGCCCTACATGTCTGTTGCAATTGTAGTCTCATGGATATTTGTGCATTTAATTACACGCCTATTAGGCCGGTCCATTATCAGGTCATAAGTAACAGAGTCTCTTGCAGTTCTATGAAATTATCTGAGGATTTCACCATCAGCCCTTACTGGCTGAAATTCCCAAAACTAAATTCTCTACCTCACAGTATCTCACCTGCCATCTGCCACTTAAGTCTGTTTACATCAACCAGCAAACTTGCACACTGTACTTTACAGTACACAGATATTTTATAACATTTGCACACTGCACAGATCTTGTTTAAGCTGTTTATGATGTTCATTACATTTTTTTTAATATATTTTCATTACCTTAGTTTTTAACCTTTTCAAATTTCTCTTTCATTTATCGGTCTCATGGCCGATTCAGATGCACATTTCACTACACGTTGTATAACTGCGTATGTGACAAACAAAGATTCTTCATTGGATGTTTGTATTCTTCCGGTTTCACGCCAGTCGCATGATAATGCTAAGACATCCTGTCACTCGCTATAAGTTCTCTAGTCAATGACCTCCTCTATTCACATACAGGCTCAACTGGACATTACACAGGCTTTGTACAAGGGAGACGGGAAGGTAACATCCATTTAATGTCCAGTCCGAATGATTTGGATGTTTACGCTCACATATACAGCTCCACCGGGAAATGTCTAAAAAAGCTCAAGGTTGCGGTGAATGTGTGAACGGGGCTTAATTTTCTCATGCTTTAGCAGCTACAGCAAACTAACATCTCTGTTGAAGTACATAAACATGGCACGGTATGAAGTGATCAGTGATCAGTATGTTCAATAAGTCATTACAGTAGACCCCCCAAATTTGCGGGGGTTACATTCCAAGAGCACCCACGAATTGTGAAAAACCACGAATTTGTGATGTAAAAAAAAAAAAAAAAAATTAATGCCTATTTTTATAGTCTAAACCCTAAATATGCCCCCAAATATGCTCCCAAAACACTTTAATTTAATTTTAAACTCATCTTAATACATTACCCAAAATGATGTGTGGTTAATCATTAATATATTAACATATTTTAATTTATACAAGATGAACATTTAAACACAGAAATAAACTCAGTTCCACAGTACTGTCTCTTCATTCAGGGGGTTCAGGCGCCCTCTTTTGGTCAAACATGTGTGTTACACAGTTCATCGGGCAGCACCTCTGCTTCAGGCGCCGCCTTATGACGTATCTTATGACGGGTCTTCTTCTGGTGGGGTTTCGTGCTGCCTTTGGAAATTTAGCTGAATTTACGTTAATATTCATGTTACAAAATTAGTCAATTATATTTTTTCTTAATAATTTAGCACTAAAATGCATGAAAAATTATATACTGCCACGAAAAAAGCAAAAAAAAAATGTGGAGGATATTTGCGGATTCTGTGAATTACTAGTTAATTAGTTATTATTAGTTAGGTTCAAAGAAAAAATCTGTGAATGACTGAGGCCGCAAACTCTGAACCGCGACTGCGCAGGGGTACACTGTACATTAAAATCACCTTTCTTATATTGGGTAGGCTCCCCTCGTGCTGTCAAAACAGATTTGACGCTTCGCAGCACAGACCCCACAAGACCTGTGAAGGCGTGCTGTGGTATCTGGCAACAAGATGTTAGCAGATCTTGTACTTTGCAAGGTGGGCAACTTGGTCACAGTATTTCCTAAAGGCAGTGGCTTCTTTCAGCAGTTCAAGATCTTGACTGGGTTCTGAATTCCCCAGATATCTGATCAAACATCTGTGGGATGTGCTGGACAAACTAGTTCGATCCATGGAGGCCCCACCTCACAACTTACAGGACTTTGTGCCACATATCATACTACACCTTCAAAGGTCTTATGGAGTTCTTTGTGGGTCAGAGCTGTTTTGGCACTATGAAGGACCGTACACAACATTAGACACAGACACAGATTTACAGTCACACATCCTCTGGTACTTACCCAATATTCAGTCCAGTAGACTGCCCAATATTCACCCAAGCTTGCAGCTCCTGCCCCAATTTCTGCTCAAAGTGAAAAAAGTCAAAAAACATGCTTAGGTATTGGGCTAAATCTGCTATACAATAGCCTTCAGCAATAAACTATTTTTGGCTAGAAAAACTGACAATATCATTGTTTAAGAAAACCAGAGACTACATAGCAGGCAGTCTATTCCCACAGAAGCAAGAGTGTTTCCAGCAGAAGCTGCTTTGCAGTGAAAGAAAGGGAGAGTTCGTCTCCAGAGACTCAAACCGTAACTGTAAGTATCCACTAGTTATGCTGAAAGAAGCTTATCTGCTAGAGCAGGCTAGTATCATTTTGGACGTCTAAAAATCCATTCATTTTTGGCACTCATAAGTTAGTCAGCCTTGCACTCTGGGTCATGTCAGGCTTTGCAGGGCTCTTTACTGTGCAGGTTTAAACCAAATGTCATGTTAGTAATACACATTTACAATACATTTGAACATATTTCTTAACGCAAACTTTGACAAATGCAGCCTTGCAACCTGACCGACTTGGCAGCGCTGCTACAAGGCTTCCCTGGCTGAGATGGACCTTCCCCAGGGGTCAAGGGCTCTCTCCAGGTCAGCCAAGTGAACCAAATGACTACTCTGATGTCTGGGGCACTCCAGGGCTCGCAAAATCGCTAGCCCGACGTCCCGGGGCTATTGTGTCTTCCAGTCGGGCTACCAAAATCTCAGCCCAGCCCGTTGAGCTATCATAGGAAGGAAAAATATATGTCAACGCTTTTGCATTCTTTCGCAAATGTAGCTGGGTAATTATGTCATTTTCGGGCATCGATGAGCCACTGTCAATATGTGA
>JBBPCZ010004035.1:0-15605 GCA_037974445.1 Brycinus macrolepidotus
GTGGATCACAGTGAGGTCATAAACATCTTCAAACACATGGCTCACAGAAGAGTGTTGTTGTAATTAGTTTTAAAGATTCCCTCTATATGTATATATTATCTGTATAAGTTATTAATACTAATTAAATATAATATAAGAATATTATTGTGTGTTATTTTTTTGGTGGTGGAGGGGTTTGTGGAGGGGTTGGGGGGGTGCCCTTTTTTCAGTTTCAGCACATGCCCCTTAAAAGGTCTGTGCACGGCCCTGTGCTGCATATGTCCTGGTACCTTTTAAAGCTGAGCTGCAGAGTTCCTCATATTGTTTATCCAAGAACCTTAGTGGTTATATGCCAAATCAACCAAACCTGATCTAAGCTTGTCTTTTACAGGCAGAACCAATCCCATATGCTGTATGTATGTAATCTAATGTGGACGCCACAGTTTCTCAAAAGATGCCAAATGGGCTCCGCTACATTAATGGGATTTTGATTTGGAAGTCCCCACTTTGTCATAGGGGAACTGTACACACATTCAACACACTCTTCCACATTATACTCATCTCTTACACACACACTGTAGTGCATATTGGTGTGTATGAGCACTAACCTAACCTTGACCTTCAGCAACCAAAAGATTTTTTCTAGTAAAAGCTACAGTTGGAAAAAAAAAAGCAAATGTTGCCACAATGACTTGAGGCAATTCTGGGGACATTAGAATAGTAACCACAGATTCTGAATGCTGACCCATCATCAGCCCACCCAGTGTCCCTCAAAGGTTTGTAGAAGAAATGTGTGAAGGTCTAGTTAGCATAAAGCAGCTGGATGCTAATCCTATAGGGACACCTTCACGATCATCAAAGTGTCCTCCTTGGTATGAACACAGCTGGACAGTTTTCTTTCTCAAACTCTTGTTAAAAGCTCTTTAAAATTTAAAGGTGGTTTAAACACTGGATTTTCTACACCTGCTACTTTCCATGATAAAAAAAAAACACACACACACACACACACAACAAACTAGCCAAATGAATTAACTCGATAATACAAACAAAAGACAGCTAACTAGAAGTCCAACACTGAAAAATAAAACCAAAAATCTGTCTTTGTGAATGACTGGGTACAGTCACGCCTTCTACAGTAACATAGAGCGCCAGAGCAGCTTGTATTACTTGCAATACACCTACTACATAGTTAAATCTACAGAAAAAACAAATTTTAAATTAGATTTAATTATTCAACTTAAATATTATTTAGGGCTAATTTGAGAACACACAATCAGACACTCGTTCGGAAATGGGAACTAATATTCAAGGCCTGTTGAGCCAGTAGCGAAATTGTAGTAACACCACACGATGGACAGTGTTGCTTAAGTTCATCGTGGTCAACAACCTTGGTCCTGGAGATCTTCCTGAGAAGTCTGGCTCCTGCTCTGGCTACTGAACTTCTTCAGAAGTCCCTGATAGGCTGCAGCATCAATTAAGGGGGCGGGGCCAGCAGGTTAGATGCAAATAGATCTCCAGGAGGAGGGTTAGTGACCACAGCTGTCACAGATTTAATTAGTTATGTTTGAAGAAAAAAATGCTACAAAAGCACCAAGCCATGAATTATTAAACCATGAATTGATCATGATCAGATATTATTATTAATAAATGGTGTATTATATTGCACCATATTATATATTTTATTGTTTATGCCCCTTTTGTAAAGGGGACAGGGTTCATTTGACATACTCACATATATACAGATAGCACCAATTAGGACAATTAATGTAATTTATGATTATTATAGCATATTTATAACCCCTGCAATATGTTTCTGATGCATGAAAGTTTGTTGAAAACTTTAGTTCAAACTTTTTCTATTCGAAAAAGTGAAGGAAATTTGGTTCAGATACGAGACCTCTAATATGGTAAGCTACTGCAGACCACACACAATCTGAGTCCACACACACACACACACACACACACACACACACACGCACACACACATATTGAGTCTTCAGGACCATTCTGGAGAAATATGTGGTTTGCTGAAGTGCGGGAGCTGCTGGAATTGGACAGGTGTGATGGTAGATAGCGTGGTCCATCAACACTTCCAGGAGAAGCTCCTGACCACTCTGATAAATACACTCTCCCACCCCCCCGCCTCCCTCACCCCTTTCATCGATCCCCCCCCACACACACACTCCAAAAACAGCTCATCAGCCGAGACACACTTCATGTTCTCTGCTTTTAGCGCCAGCTATTGTAGTTAACAAGTTTTTGGAAGCTTATGAAACCGTATGGAGATGTTCAGGAATCTCTAATAGACTCGTTTATACGGTTTATGACGCTGAACGACTCACTGTTACCAATAAACATGGACTAAATTCAGGCTTTGCCGATTGGCTGATACTGTTTTTAGTCCAGCTAATGTAATTTAGTCCATGTTTTATAGGTAACATTCAGTCGTTCAGTTTCAGAAACCGCATAAACGAGTCTATTAGAGATTAACTAGTTAAATGTTTTGAGGTGGAGCTGAACTATCGCTTTAATATTTACTGTGGTGCTGCAGGCTGTGTTCCAAATGTGTATGCGTATGCGTATGTGTGTGTGTGTGTGTGTGTGTGTGTGTGTGTGTGTGTGTGTGTGGTCATGTGACCCAGAGTTGTGCTCATTTCAGGAGCTTAATGAAGTGTGTAATACACACAGACGACTCCTCGCTGCCACTGTCATTTGCAACTTAGTGTACGTGTGTGTGAGTGTGTGTGAGTGTGTGTGTGTGTGTGTGTGTGTGTGTGTGTGTGTGTGCTTGTGTGTTTGTCCTTCATTCTCCTCTCCTCTTATCAACTTGTCAACAAAAAAGAAACCCTCCCTACACCTGTGTCTGTCTCTTCTCGCCTATATGACTCTCACTCTCTCTCTCTCTCTCTCTCTCTCTCTCTCTCTCTCTGTCTCTCTCTGTCTCTCTCTCTCTCTCTCTTTGAAGTTTGAATGATGGTAGAGATCACTCTCTAACACACACCATGAACAGACAGGACCGTGGTTCTATGTCTCTTTTCTCTGCTGATACACATCTCTTCTCTTCTCTTCTCTTCTCTTTTCTTTTCTTTTCTTCTTCTCTTCTCTTCTCCTTTTCTTTTCTTTCCTTTTCTTCTCCTCTCTTCTCTTTTCTCTTCTGTTCACTTCTCATTTCTTCTTTTCTCCTTTTCTCTTCTCTTCTCCTTTTCTTCTCCTCTTTTCTCTTCACTTCTCCTTTTCTTCTTCTCCTCTCTTCTCTTCTCCTTTTCTCTTCTCTTCTCTTTTCTTCTCTTCTCTCCTCTCTTCTCCCCTCCTCTCTCTCCTCTCCTCTCTCCTGTTGTTTCCAGATCTTCCTGAATGCGAACTCTATCCGTTTTGGGAATCTTCCTCATGGCAGTGTGGATCCTCTGCTGGGTCCCGGGACCAGTTACCCTAAACAGACTGTGTATGAGGTGTGTGTGTGTCCGAGCGGTAAACTCTACCTGTCCCCGGCCGACAGCGCCTCCACCTGCCAGACCACCAACAGCGTGTGTCTGTGGAGCTGAGAACGGCGGGTGGGCGGAGCTCCACCCGACACCAGAAAGGCCTTCCTCCTCCTCCTCCTCCTCCTCTTCCTCCTCTCTTTTCATCCCTCCGTCATTAAAAAGGCTCCTCTTCTCCAAAACCATCAGACTTTAAACCAAAAGGCGAGATGAACTGGCCTCTCCAAGCTCCGCCCACTAACCTGTTGTAGCGACGTGTTGCTTTGATGTTGCCAGCTAGCTAATTAACACCGTAGCCTACTCGGCTAGCTGCTGTAGCATTGCTGAAGTTACGCTAGGAGATTTGACAACCCCCCCCAAAACACCCCCCCAATCGTTTTGCCGTGTATTTCAGAATTGCACTGATTAGAACGTTCTGGAAAATTTAAGTGTGATTCATGTGTTCACTTTGTCAACACACACACAGAGTGAGCTTCTAGTTTAAAAATATTCCAGCAGAAATGGCTGTAAAATGACAAAATTCTCAATTTTTTTAGCTCAATTAATTTTTTAATTAAGGCAATTTTTTTTAAGGTAAAAGCTGAAAACAAAACAGAATTTTCTCTTTAATGGAAAAACTGGCATGATGTCAGTTATTATTAAAAAACACAAAACCAGTTTGTCCTTCAAAGAGCCAATAAAGTAAAAACTAATAGTAAAAAACAAAACCACAAGTGTGTTTTTAATGTTTTTTTCTTCTAGAATTTAAAACATAAAGCTAATTAAATAAATAAATAAATTATCATTGGTAAAGTTGGCTGAAAATCTAAAAATAAAAAAAGGAAGTAAAAATTTCCAACCAACAATTTTTAGCAATTTTTTTCTTTTCTCAGGCATGCTGTGTGAACTAGGTGAACATGTGAAAGACACGAGCACATTTCCAGTACTTTCTATTAGCCAAAGTTGCAAACAAACAAACAAACAAACAAACAAACATTTTGATCTTTAATAAACAGGAATTTCAATGAAAAATATTTTTTTTCTATTTTAAACTTTCTGAAACAGGAAATCTTCTTATTTATTCACGTATGACCCATATTTCATAATTTTATTATCATATAATTTACCAATTTGATCTTTCTAAAACAACAAAAAAAGCTTTAAGAAAAATCTCCAGAATTTTTATTTAAATTATTATAATGAATTTGTTTACACATAAAGCCTTAAAGATCAAAGTCAATCTCAAAAAAAAAACATGAGGGTTCAGGTGAAGTCAAAGTCGTGATGCTTTAGGTGAACTGAGCCTCATTTTTTATTTTTCTTTCTTTGCATCTTTTTGTTTTTCTGTCTTACATATATAAATTCCACTTTTATTACTTTTCTCTCTACTTTCTTTGCTCATTTGTAGTTTTTTTGCCCATTTTATTCACTCTTACCCCTTTACCATCAAATTTGCAAATTTAAAAACACCAAATTTTCTTTTTAAAATTGAAAATTGAAACATACCAAAATACTCCCATTCTGTTGTAGACTAGACAATATGTTTTGTATTATGAAATTCAATCTATCACAGATACAGAATTCCAAAATGTTTTAAAAACTTAGAAAGTTGGTGTTTTTTATCTTTTTTTTAACTTCCAATTGGAGAATTCAATATAGTCAACCATCCAAACAATACATTTTCATCTGTTTATTGAATATTTATGTTCAATTATTGGGCACAACCCAATAACTGATTGTTGTCTGTTGGCTTTAAAAATAATATCTAAAATCACTAAATACTCATGATTTCTTAACGTCTTGAAAGGGGTATTTCTTTTCTATCATTATTTTTCCACCTATCCCTCCCTCTTTCCTCTCCTTTCCCCCTCTCTCTCTCCCTCTTCCAGCAGAAATCAAGAAGCGGAACAACTCTGCTTTCAGAAGCCCCATCTTCCTGTAAATGGAGCAAAAACTCAATTTTTTGTTTTTTTTTTTTTTTTTTTTTTTTTTTTTGGTGTTCCTATTTTTGTATGAGTTTCTGACCCCAAGTGGACACTCACAGAAACGTGCCGAGGGGTTTTGGACCAGGCTGATGAAACGAATACACACACACACACACACACACACACACACCCACACACACACAGACACACACACACACACACACACACACACACACACACATACACACACAGACACACACACACACACACACAGTCATACACACACACACAAACATACACACAGACACACACACGCACACAAACATACACACTCACATACACATACACACACACACTCACACACACACTTACACACACATACACGCACACAAACATACAAACACACACACACACACCCATGGCTAGCAAGCGACTGTGTGTTTTTCTGAAGAAGCGATACACAGGTGCCTTCGCTGCTGTCGGGGAAGCACACGCTCACCTTCGGAAAAATAGAGAAAGGAAGAAAAAAACAGAAAACAAACACTGATCCACCTGTACGGTCTGGAAAAATAATTACAACAAAAAAACAGATAAAACTGGAAAGACGTCAAAAAATGTAGTTCAAATTTTTTGGAAATTTTTTCCCAATTTTTTTTTTTTTTGGACAATTCTCTTTGGGGAGAAAAAGAAAAAACTAAACAAAGCACAAGATTATGCCATGTATATAACAAAACCAATAAATGATAATAAAAAGAGAAAATTTATTTTAAAGATTTTTGTATTCAAGAATAATTCACTTTTTTTTTCTTTTTGTTTTATTTCCTTTTCTTTTTTACTCTTGGCTGCCCAGACGGTGTCATGTGTAATTCTTTGTGCTATATTTTGGAAATGAATAATGTTTTCAAAAAAATGTTCCATGCTTTTTTCATCACCCACGTCCCAAAATTTTTAATTTGTGCCTGGAACCTCAACATATCTTCTCCACCACCTCCGTTTCCGAGGCGATTTGTTATTTTGATCTTGGATTGTATCATCGTTTATTGGGTTCAACTGTATACAGTAGTATACTGTAAAAAATGAAGAATAAAAGAAAAAATCATTGCAAAATTAAAGTTGAATATGAATTTAAAGATGAACATGAATTTACTTTTGAAGAATGAGTGTTAATTTGACGAGCTTTTATCAGTTTGATCGGAGAAACCTTTTTTTTCTCAAATATACCTTTTCAGATGAGGAGTGTATGTGTATGTATGTGTGTGTGTGTGTGTGTGTGTATTTGAGTACAACCTGAGAGAATTCTAATATAAATCACCTAAATTTTAACTAGTTTGTCAACTCCTTTCACAAATTGGTGAAAAGGTGAAATTTTACAGTAAATTTAGAGAAAAAAATGTTTGTCATTTAAAATTTGAAAAACATTATATTGAAAATTTTCACATTTTTGAAAAATCAGTTGTAAAACAATCATTTATAATGTAGAAATTTTTAAGCATCCATGATACTGAACTTTGCATTAAACTTTCAAACTGAAACTGAAATTGAATTTGGAATTTGACATTGAATTTGAAATGCTAAAATAGCAGCTTTCTTGTTACTGTGCATTACCCCTCAGAAAAAGTCGACTTTGGACGATCACGAGTGTTTTAGTCTCCAATCTCCAACTCTGAGATCAGGTCTGATGACAACCGTATGAGAAGATGATGCTGGTGATGTTAACTTTTCTGTTAAAAGCTAAATGAAGTTATTTCAATAGGAAACTCATCTCCTTTTCACCATCGAACCTGAGTCCAAGCCCTAGAGGGACAAGTTTTTATTTAGAGGGATTTATTAGTGCTGTGGAGTCTCGGTGGACCAGCAGTGAGATAATTCATCTGCCTTGCATCGGTGCACAAGATTTCTACCCCCTCTCGGCATCAGCGCACTTTCAACACCAACTTTAACTGGGAAGGACGACATTAGCTGCCCCCCGTGGCCAATTCCGGAATGTCAGAGACACATTTATCTCCAGCTGACTGGAGGCCGTGGTCTACTGGGCACACTTGTGTTTTAATTAGAGCAATTACCTACTTTATGGAGCTCTGTCCAACACATCTGAGAATTTAGGTACTTAAGTACTTCTGAGTACAGCTACACTTCCAGTTTGCAACTCATACGACCTTCTGTTACTGGAATTCCATTAAGCAGGAGATACCAGACACATTTTTGGGCTAAATGAAGTAGCACCTGTTCATTTTATTCTGGGGTGTTGAAATAAAATGAACCACCAAGGGCTCTCTAGAGGATGAAGGTCCTCAAAGTCCAGACCTTGAAAATACTTTCTAGTCATGAAGCTTGACTGGTATGTAACATCCAGGACCAGAAATTGGTCTCAAGTTCTGGACTTGAAGATTTCTGCCACTGGAGAACCACTAAAGAACCTTACAATAGATGGTCCTTTGGCGAACCAGTCCTGGAAACAAGCTAAGTAAGTGTGAAGAACCTTTTAAAAGTTTAATAAACCACATATTATAAAGGTTCTGCATCAGTTAAAGGTTCCTAGAACCATACATCCAAGCTAAGAATGATTTAAGTTAGTCCAGTGCTGTTTCTGCTAATTAGCCTATTGCTGTCCTATTTTTTGCATCGTATTTTACTTACATTGACCAAGAAATTTTTTATGAATATTGGGGGCATTTTAAGCCATGACTGCATATAACTAATTTATTGATGAAAATCAGAGCGCAAAATACTTTGACAGTTGAGAGCCTTGAAAGCCTCAGAAGCAAAATTTGAGGACTTTGAAACTGCAAGCGATGTGAAGATATTCAGTTTGTTAATTTGTTTTACTCCCCACATTTTGTTTCATTTCATCCATCCCCAATCACTGTTCCAGTCAACAAAAAAAACATTTTTGTCCAACAAAAATTTAGATCTAATTTACAAAATGTGATTTTTTTTTGTTGTTTTGTCCATTCACTCATCAAAAAAATTTCTATTTATTTTGTCCATTCTCCCTATCGACAAATTTTTTCTTCTGTTTGCTCCTTTCACCAGAAGGCAAAAATTTTGATTTAACTTTGTTCATTCACCCCATCAACAAAAAATTCTATTTCTTTTTGTCTGTTCTTCTCATCAACAAAAATTTCGATTTCATTTCATCCATTCCCATGTTGACAAATATTTTGTTTTGATACGCTCGTAGTTTCAAAAAAGAAAAAAAAACATTTGCCACAGGGTATTTTGCTCGCTGACTATATGGGAGTAGAATTTGCAGTAAATGGACAGAGAATGGACATGCTGTGCAACCTTTCTGAGCAGATGATCTTCAGACAACAATCGTCTCTGAAACCTCACCCATGGTGGGACAGCTTCACCGATCTTCTCCACAGGACGAAACCATGAAAGGAGGTCTCCTGAGATAAAGGTTGACTTCTCTCCAGAAAATGATGAATCCAAATTGCATCAAAATGTTGGTGCATGAACATTTCTTTGTATTCATTTGTACATAAAAAGGAAACAGAGAAATATATTTTCTAATGGATTCTATGCAATGTGTTTTATAGATTTTTGTAAAAATGCTCCAATATACAACAAGTGATCTGTGTTTTAGAATCTCTTCCATGTTGTATGCAATGTTTTTCTTGGTTTCACATTCAAAACTTTCTTTTTTCCCAAATAATTCAATTAAACAATATGAAGCTCAAAAAAGTGAAATATCTTTTTTTATTTCATATTTGTTTACATTTTGACAAAACTCTGTGTTATCACTGTCACCACATTCCCAAAGTGATAAGAAGAAAAGAAAAAAAATCATGTACACTAAACTAAGTAAAAGTAATTTTTTGATTATTTGCATTTTTATTAGCCAATTGGTTTGAAAAAAGTGTTTCTCCAGGTACTACAGACTCCACACCAAACTAATTTTTTTCTTTTTTTCTTTCTTTCTTTCTTTCTTTCTTTCCCTCTTTCTTCCTTTCTTTCTTCTTTCTTCCATTTTCACTTTGTGTCCTTTCTTTCTTTCTTTCTTTCTTTCTGCTCCTCAAGTCCCTGACCCATCCCTCTCTCTTCGTCTAACTCATTTCTTTTCACTTTTCCCTCTCCGTTGTTCTGAAAACTTTTAAATCTACAGAGTTCTGTTCTGCTCTGAAAGTGAAAGTTCTCCTCTGAAGATGGAACTGCAGCACTTTAGTGTCACTTCTGTACACCTTGAGCGTCTCCAGTCTCAGTTGGAGAAGCTCTGAGAGCCTGAGCTCTCCAGCGGCCGAGCGAGAAAGAAGAAGTAAAGTTATCGCCGACATCAGTGGTGTTTTTGTGAGAAGCTTAAAAAGCACCCAAACCTGCTTCCACAGGCTTTGGTGTCTCGCTTTAATCTCCAGCATAGTTTTGCTTTCTGAAGGCATTAAGAAGTTGGAAGCCCTCACAGATCTATATAGGACAAAATACCCAATAAATTTATCGCTTTAACCCTTAATGGATCCATGCCGGAAGCACAACAAATGGTAAATTGTCATCATACAGCAAAACAACTCCTTATATGGAAGTTCCCCTGGTGTGTGTTGATGCTCGAGGTGTCAGACGTCATGCTGAGCTTTGTTTGGTGTTTCTGTGTCACGTAGAACCAAAGTTATTATAATTTAAAAAACATGTAATAATAATAATAACCACTACTGGGGTTTTAAAAACAGCATCAAACGCAAATGCCCATAAAGAACAAAAATGCCCAAATTCCTTTTATTTTAGGTCTTAGAAACAAACAGAAAAAAACACAAGATGTTTGAACCCGGGAGAACTTTCAGGATACTTTTTTTTACTTGTTGAAATCAGCTTTTACTAACACACTCTGAGTTCTAGGGGTCAAGTTTTTTTGGGTTTGTACGCACGCTTTTAGGTTTTGTTTTGAATGTGACACATTAATGTTGCTTTTCCACTGGCACAAGGAACCACGCTGTACTGTGAACAAACATTTTTCCAACATGGGTGTGATGTAACCATGGAAATTGACGTGGTATCTGCAGTAAAGTAGGTGTAATTGTGGAAGTGGGTGTAGCACATCTATGCAAATGCAGTGCATCCATGGAAATGGGTATAATGACTTTAATGTAGACATAAGTCTAGCATAACCATGGAAATGAGTGTGATGTATCTATAGAAGAACGTGGTGTTTCCATGGAAATGGAGGGTATTGTAGCCATAGAAATTGCTGAAGTGTATTCATGGGAATGAATCCAGTGCTTCCCTGAATGTAGTGTAAACATGGAAAATGTGAATGTAACCATAAAAGTATGTGTGGTGTAATCATGAAAAAGTGTATAGTGTAACCATGGAAACAGGTATAGTATATGCATGGAAGTGGATGTAATGTTTCCATGGAAATGTGTGTAGTAAAACTACAGAAGTGGGTGTAGCTTATTCATTAAATTAGGTGTGGCGTAACTATGGAAAATGTGTAGTGTATCCATGGCAGTGGGTGTCATGTAACCATAGAAATAGCATAACCATGGAAATCAGTTTAGCATTTTCATGAAAGTGGGAGTGGTGTAACCATGGAAAAGTGTATAATGTGACAATGGAAATGGTGTAGCGTATCCACGAAAATAGGTGTGGTGTAATCATGGAAAATACTGTATCCATGAAAATGGCTCTAACATATCTGTGGATGTTTGTGTGCTGTAACCATGGAAATGGGTGTAGTGTATCCATGGAAGTGGATGTGGTGTAACCATGGAAATGGGTGTGGTGTACCCATTGAATGGAATGTAGCAGGCCCAAGGACCAGCATGCCCAGGAGAAGAAGATCTAGATGACATTCTGTCTGGACAGTCCTCAGTTTTTATTTTGTCCATCATTATTGAGAAATACCTGTTGAAGATCTTGATTTTGTGTTCATTAACTGAACTGGAAAAGCTTAGAAAACCTTGAAGAACAGGGAAAGCATCTTGGAGTGGACTTTATAAGCAAACTGGTAACTACAGTAGACCAGTTCCCAGTGGTCGGTATCCCTGGACATCACCAGTCCTGGACATGTGCAGAGGTCTTGCATCACCGTGGCTTGTGTAGAACCTTCTACTGTAGTCTGCTGATGTTTAATCTTGTGTTTTTGAGTCTCAGAGCTGTTTTTCCAGCAGACTCTGCTCTTGAGGAGATAATGTGTGGATGTGAGTCACTCATGGTGGAAAAAATTATATTTCCTGAAGGTTGGTGGGTGTGCCCGATGTTCCGGTCTGCAACGTGGAGATGCTAATTAACACGTTCACGTCCCTTCATTTCCTCAGGAAGTGTCGGCCATCGTTCTGCAATACAGTTCCGTTAAACACAGACCTGCATTCATTCACGCAGACCAGGAGTCGAGAGTTCCTGCTGTCACTCAGATTTAAATACAGCTCACGATCCATGACGACAGACAGGTTCCGATCCCACAGACGACAAAAACATCAGGGGTGTTTTATTCTTTCTGCAAAACAAGACTGAGAAGACAATAACCTCTCTTCCACAGGCGGCATTTACACTGGGAACACCTGGAACACTGGGGACACTGGGGACACTGGGGATTCGGGGACATTGTGGATGCTGGGGATGCAGGGTGCGCAGGGAACACTGGGGATGCAGGGTGCGCAGGGAACACTGGGGATGCAGGGGACACGGGGAAAACTGGGGATGCAGGGGATGCTGGGAACACTGGGGATGCAGGGGATGCTGGGGATGCAGGGGATGCTGGGGACGCAGGGAACACTGGGGATGCAGGGGATGCTGGGAACACTGGGGATGCAGGGGATGCTGGGGACGCAGGGAACACTGGGGATGCAGGGGATGCTGGGGATGCAGGGGATGCAGAGATACATTTTTTATGGTCACCACCCCCCAGCCCAATGGGAAAGTATGATTGCGCCCCCCACATTAAAAAGTATGTTCACCCCTCCCCGCATGGAAAACTATTTTCACCCCTCCCCCCTAAATATCGACAAATATGTTCGTGCCTTCCCTATCTGCTGAAAAATATGTTCCTCCCTCCCTGACGAAAAGTTTGTCCCCCCCAGGGAAAAATAGAACAGGACGGGTTCTTGAGTTTCCCTGGTTGACCGTCTGGTCTTGGTGTGAAAAATGTTGGTGGAGTGAACGGACTGTAATCTTCATTCTGCACTCTGAATAGCTAATGTGTGTGTGTGTGTGTGTGTGTGTGTGTGTGTGTGTGTGTGTGTGTGCTCATTGGGATTCGGAGTGTGCCGAAGGTCATGCAGGGGGGCGAGTGTGGACAGTGTTACAGGGACAACTGACAAACCACAGGAGGTGAATTATTCAAGTGACACACACACACACACACACACACACACACACATGAATGCGTGTGCGCATATGCTCAAAATGTTTGTACTCCTGTTTGACAGGAATTCAGGTCCAGAGTGTGCGTGTGTGTGCGTTTTGTGTGTGTGTGTGTGTGTGTGGGAAGGTATGAATTCTGCATTAGTTTGCTGCAGCTCCCTCCCAGCATTTAAATTTCTCCAGAAATGTCTGCATAGCGCACATTCTCTCTCTCTCTCTCTCTCTCTCTCTCTCTCTCTCTCTCTCTCTCTCTCTGTCTCTCTCTCTCTCTCCTTCTCTTTCTGTCATTATTCCATCTTTCTCTTTCTGTCATTATTCCACTTTCTTTCGCTTGTCTTTCTCTCACTCCCATCTCTCTTTCTTTTTCTCTTTCTTTATCTCTCTCTCTCTCTGTCTATCCCTGCATGCCTAGAGTGAAAGAGAGATAAAGAGAGTGAGAGAGAGAGAGAGAGATAAAGAGAGACAGTGATAAAGAGAGAGAGAGAGAGAGATAAAGAGAGACAGAAATAAAGAGAGAGAGATAAAGAGAGACAGAAATGAGAGAGAGAGAGAGAACGGATCATGGTGTTGCGGGAGTGCAGCAGAGAGGGACGTCAATCAAGTGTGCTCATTAGCATTGGGGCCACACCCACACAGGTCTCAGGTCTGCTCAGCCCATTTTAATCTTTTATGTTTGATTGGTCCCTGTGCCGTGTAGCAGTGATCTGATTGGCCGCTCCGTTTGTCTGAAGTGGGGAACAGAAGAGCGGCATATTTGTCCACGCTGTCATCCTTTGTCCCATTTAGACGTGTAATTCATCCTGAAAGACTCCCCCTGTCCCCGTCCCCTCCCCGTCCCTCATACCCATTTCCCCATCCCCGTAACCCCGTCCCCATCCCTGTACCCTCGTCCCTGTCCCCGTTTTCCCATCCCCCTCCTGTCCCTGTACCCTCATCCCCGTCCCCGTTTTCCCATCCCCTATCCCTGTACACCCGTCCCCGTCCCCCTCATTTCCCCAATCCCCCCGTTCCCTTGTCCATGCCCCCTGCCCCCCTATCCCCTTTTCCGCACATCCATATCCCCACCCCCGTCCCCTGTCTTCGTCTCCGGTGCAGTTCTCAATGTCTCACTCCAGTGCGGCATTGCGTCTCTGATGTCTCGGTGTTAGCAACCGCACCACTAACTAGACTTGATTGTCCCATCTACAAAAAGTTTTGTGTCTGTAATAATGGTGTAGTTACGCTTTCAAGAAACAGGTTAAAAATGACAAAAGTGACGCATTAGCATTAAAAATATGGGACAAAACAGAAAATTAGTGCCGTTCACCTCATTTTTGGAAGATCCACCAACGTTCTCACATATCGAGTAGCTGTGAACAGATGCAGGCAGAGTTTTCCGTTCTTGACCGGTTGCTCTGTGTGTCCTTGTATCTCAGATGTGCTCCTTTGTGCTGAGGCTCATGTTTTCTTTTCCTCCTCGTGTCACTCAATGCCTCTTTTGTTCTGTTCTTTTCTCCCCTTCGCTTTTCTCCACTTGTCTTTTATTTGCTGTGTCGCTCGAGGTTCCTTCCATCTCCACACCTTCATGTGCTCATCTCTCACAGCCTCACTTTGTAGGATCGTCCTCTTTCACGCCGTCGGGATTCGTCATGACAGCGGAACGATTGTGTTGAGAAGAAAAGAAAAAAACACTTCCTTCATCCTTTTGCAACACCTACGTGGAACATTCTGTCCTGAACTAACTTCGAAACACCCAGAGGCCTTCAGATCTCCAGTAGGGCCGACTGGCCGTTATATTGGAAACACCTTTTCCTTCCTTTTACTGGCCACTCTATTGGAAACACTTTCATTGTGCTTCCACTCACTGATCCCTTTACTGGAAACACCTAACTTGTATTTCCACTTTTTGGCCACTTTATTTGAAACACTCTATGCTTTCACTTACTGGCCACTTTATTGGAAACACTATGCTTCCACTTGCTGGCCACATTATTGGAAATACCTTGTATTTCCCCTCACTGGTTTCAGCTCTGTGTTCAGAAAGCGACCGCTATGGAAGGGCTGGTGGTTGTTAACGTGCTGCTAATGGCAACCATCGACCCCCTGCCCGTCCGCAGCCTGGCAGCCGTTATCTTCCCCGGGAGAGTCGAGTCATTTTCGGTGTCTTTAGTCACGGCGGCAGATTGCTAATAGGCATCTAATCCTAAGGGACCTTTAACGTCTTCCCTCGATGGATCTGGAACGGACCTGATGGTTAAACTGCAAATGAAAAGAGAGAAGAAAGGAAAATAGAAACAGTGGGCATTTGGTCGATGTAATGAACACAGTAGGAATGTTTTATTTGTACTGAAATTGTGTATTTATGTTATGTAAATTTGTATATGTATCTCATTAGGTTTCGGAAGCAATTGCGAGGAGCCTTCTGAACATCTGGCCAAGGGTGTAGATTTGTGTAGGAACTACCCTACTAATATCCAATGTCTACTCAATTGTCACTAGTAATAATTAAAAAAAAAA
The DNA here is from genome assembly GCA_037974445.1 of Brycinus macrolepidotus. Taxonomy (NCBI): domain Eukaryota; kingdom Metazoa; phylum Chordata; class Actinopteri; order Characiformes; family Alestidae; genus Brycinus; species Brycinus macrolepidotus. Next base: position 15,155 of record JBBPCZ010004035.1, read on the forward strand.
AAAAATCAAATAAAACCAATGTTTTCTGTTGGTGTTTGGAACACAAACTGTTAACCCTTAGAACACACCGGAAGCTCACCAAATGGTAAATTAACGTCTTACGGCTAAACAGCTCCTTATATGGAAGTTCCCCCGGTGTGTGTTGGTGCTCGAGCTGTCAGACGTCATGCTGAGCTTTGTTTGGTGTTCCTGCGTCATGTAGAACCAAAGTTATTGTAATTTAAAAAACATGTAATAAAAAAATCGCTACAGGGGTTTTACAAATGGCGTCACACACGAATGACTATAAAGAACAAAAATGAAAATTTTTTTTCATTTTAGGTTTTAGAAACAAACTGAAAAAACACAAGATCACAGGGAGGAGATGACGTTCTTCAACAGCCTCTCGAACACCTTCATTACCACCGAAGTCAGTGCAACCGGCCTGAACGACTACCGGCCGGTTGCACTG
>JBBPCZ010004161.1:0-15591 GCA_037974445.1 Brycinus macrolepidotus
TTTCAGTCAGCTGAAGCCCACTGAGATCTCTGGAGTGCTTTCCTCTAAGGACTGTTTTCCCTAGTGGCAGTAGGGGATCTCTCTCTCTGTCTCTGTCTCTCTCTGTCTCTGTGTGTGTGCGCGTGCTCCTTGTGCTTATACAGCAGACGATTCCAAGGACAGCGTGTGCTCTCTGTGCAATTATACTTTCCTAGTGGCAGTAGGAAAGCAGTTGCGTTACAGACAACACTGCTCTGGACTGGAAACGTTCTAAGTGCTTGATCATCCTCTGTGTGCCTTGTGTGGACTCTGGGCACTCGCCGCCCCCACTGCGGTTCATTAGTGGGACCTAAAATGGGCTGGTTGGCTCATGAACTGTATCCGGCCTTGTAGCCGTGTTTCCCCCTTACCCTTCTATGTGCTGAGCTTGTGTATGGGTCATTTATGTTTGAAACCTCATTGTGAAAGTTATATTAGGTCTTATGGTTAGGCTGTGTGCTAAGCTATGTGCTATGCTAAGCTATTTGCCATGCTATGTGCTGAAGCTCTGTGTTATGCTATGTGCTAAGCTAGATACTAAGCTACATTCTACTCTTGGTGAGGTTTATGTTTGAATTCCTGGTTTGAGCTAAGCTGTATGTGAAGAGCTCTCTGAGCCTTTTGTCTCATTTGCTGTTATTAAAGTTTCCTGCAAGCTGTCCTCCCTCAACACCCTGACATGACATCATGCAGCCAAGCTGTGTAATAATTGTACTTGAGTACATTTCTGAGATTTTCATGGGAAAAGAATCAGCATATATGGGTTGTGTAAGACACATTATGTTAAGAATTGACTCACTGATTTTTAAATTGTCAACTGTTTAACCTTTTTAAGATTTATCTTCTGGTGCACTCAACATTTCATCTGACCACAAATTCAGCTGTGATGCCTTTATTCTGCATGCTAATAGAACTCACCCAAATAATTATTTTAAAATGACACAAACGTCCATTTTGTACTTTTTTTGAAAATTTGTAACAAGTGTCATCAAAGCTGGCTCTCCTCTGGAGATCTGAAATGGAATGATTCAAGGGTTAAAAATGATGAATAAATATGCCACCATTCAGGCCATGGAGTGCACTGTTTTTTTCAGTTGAAAGGGCACAGACAAATATGCTGCATTCAAGAAGGCGGTCAATCGGAGACAGGTTTCTTTCATGAAATCCCTCAGGCATTAGGGAGGGTTCATTTCCTGAATTGGTAACATACTAGATGTTTTCCCATTGATGTACGTGACTGCACATCAGAGTATAAACATTTCTTGGTTCAGATATTTTGATGTTCCAGACAGTTTATACCATAAGCAGCCCTTTAGGTATATGGCCAAAAGTACCCCTCCTGATGAGTGTTTAAACTACACACATAGCTAACAGGGTTTTCAAGTCCTGTGCTGATCAACTGTGTGGGGTAATGGTGGACATCTTTAACCTGAGCCTGAAGCTGGGGAGAGTACCACAGCTTTGGAATACCTCTTGTGTGGTACTAGTTCCAAAGACTCCACATCCCAAGGACCTCAACAGCTACGGGCCAGTGGCTCTGACATCCCATCTGATGAAGACCCTGGAGGGTCTGGTCCTTGCTCAGTTTCGGGCATCTTGTGAGCTCATCACTGGATCCACTTCAGTTTGCCTGCCAGCCTGGCATTGGAGTGAATGATGCCATCATCCACCTCCTACATTATTCCCTCTCTCACCTGGAGACTGCTGGGAGCACTGTGAGAATCATGTTCTTTGATTTCTCCAGTGCCTTCAACACCATCCTACCCACAATCCTGAGGGACAACCTGGAGTACACAGGAGTGGACCATCACCTCGCCACATGGATCCTGAACTGCCTCACTAACCGACCACAGTATATGAGAACCCAGGACTGTGTGTCGGACAGGGTCGGCTGCAGTACGGGGGCCCTGCAGGGAACGGTTCTGGCACTGTTTCTCTTCAACATCTACGCTGTAGACTTCTCCTACAACTCCACCAACTGCTTTCAGCAGCAGTTCTCTGATGACTCTGCAATAGTCGGCCTCATCACTGATGGGAACGAAAGGGAGTATAGAGAACTGGCCCAGGACTTTGTGGACTGGTGCCAGCAGAACTACCTCCAGATCAACACTGGAAAAACCTGGTGGTAGACTGCCGAAGGCACAATCATCCCCCCACTGCAACCACTGAATATCCAGGGCATGGAGATTGAGGCTGTGGATAGCTACAGGTACCTAGGGGTTCATCTGAACAATAAACTGGACTGAACTCACAACACAAATGCTCTCTACAAAAAAGGGCAGAGCAGGCTGTACCTGCTGTGGAGGCTCAGGTCTTTTGGAGTGAAGGGGCCACTCCTGAAGACCTTTTGTGACTCAGTGGTGGCATCAGCACTTTTATACGGTGTGGTCTCCTAGGGCAGCAGCATCTCCGCAGGGACAGAAAGAAACTAAACAGGCTGATCCGGAGGGCCAGCTCTGTTCTAGGGTGCCCTCTGGACCCAGTGGAGATTGTGAGTGGCAGGAGAATGGTGGCTAAGCTGTCATGCCTGTTGGACAACATCTCCCGCCCCATGTAGGAGACTCTGACAGCACTGAGCAGCTCCTTCAGTGGCAGGCTGCTGCACCCACGATGTGGGAAGGACAGATTCCGCAAGTCTTTCCTTCCAACTGCTGTCAGACTCTACAACAAAGACCTTGCAGATGACCACACATGCACAGACACAAACACATCCTACACACCATGGTAGTTTCTCTTATGTGCAATATTGAGTGCAATTTTTCTGATGCAACGTTCAATTTTTGGGGTGAAATACTATTACTGGGCAAAATGTACAATTTATAATGAGCAATTTTTCTGGTGCATTGTTACTACTGTTTTGTCAATGCCTGTCGCTCCATTGTGTACCTGCGTGCGTGCGTGTGTATAAATATCCAGTGTTCTTACATTTTATATATCCACTCTGTACATATAATACTCATTGTGTACATACATACATACATATACTTATCTAAGTTTACATATATATTTTCCAGTACACACATCCATATTTTATATTTCTAGATTGTATAGTGTACATTTGATACTTTACTGTTCGTATAGTTTTTCTATTCTATTTTTTAATTTTCGCTGCTCTTACCTTTGTACTGTCCACTTTCTGCTGTGACAATGCAAATTTCCCACTTGTGAGACTAATAAAGGTTTATCTTGTCTTGTCTTATCTTATCTTAACAAATGTATAAAATCAAGTACATAGTGATGCTATTTCCGCAGACAACTACTTGCAGCAGAATGGGTTGCACTAAGGAGCTCAATGACTTGACACCTTTGCCACAAACCAGTTAATGACATTTTTGTCCAGTTAGATCAGCCCAAGCAATCTGTAAATGCTAGTATTGTGAAATGGAAGCACTATGTAGCAATGACCGCTCAGCCACAGAGCTGTAGACCACCCAGACTTACAGAGTAGGGTGCTGAGTGCTGGACTGTAGTGGGTATCCTGTGTTATATCACCAAGTGTCAGACACCTCTGAAAGAAACATCAGCACAAGAATTGTATGTAAAGAGCAGGACTGCACAATATATATTGTCTGTTAATTATAGCAGAAGGCTGAAATATGATAATGAGCCTCTAACTAATCAGTGTTTTGACAGGGTTTTCACAGCTCCAAGTGAGTCTTACTAGGTGTTTTGGTGAATTGAGGTATTCATGTAATGCAACAAAACATAAATTATTTTGGTCTGTTGACTCACCAAGTTGTTATTAAAGGGCTCATTATCTACATTTTCCTTCTATTTCATTTTTTCCTTGATGTTTATGTACCACAAATATAATTCATTCTTATATGACCATTTTCCAACCTATGTTTATCCCTTTTAACTGATACTTCAGCTTAAAGTGATATGGGCCCTTTAATATATTGAAAGATAATGCAATTCCAGTATGTCTCAGTATTATCACAATACTCATATGTTGTCCATAAGACAGCCCTACTGAAAAGCTTCATGAAAAGGGTTTCCATGACCAAGTAAGTGAGGACTCCTTATTAATATTTGCCATACACATTACTGGCTGAACAGAATAACTGTATAGATTCTGTCATAGAAGTGGTCCATGCTAAGGGTTCCCTGACTACATTTACCAATGAAATAGTCTTTAAAAAGAGGTCAGCTAGTCATTATTGCCAAATGTTCTGATAAATAATTGATTAATGGGCCCTAAATGTTGCCTTGAGATGTGAAAATCTGTAATAAAAATATTTGACAATTCTATACTTTTTTTATTTCTTATTAAATAACTTAAAAGAAATGTACAACATCTTGTTAAAACAGGAAGTAATGATATTGGTGGATACACAATACACAATGCAATATCCATACCATTCCATCGCTGCTGACTGGTTGACATGACAAACTTGGTACAACAGCTGGCTTGCTGGTCAAAATGGCTTGTTCTTGTGTCTCCTAGTGTTTTGCTGCTGTGGAAGCCTAGCACAAATACCAACATGAAAAAGCATGTGTTGCTTTGTTTCATGTGTCTATAATAAGCCTGTCCCTAATTTTAAGTGGCCATTTTTGTCACACCTGAATACACCACACCACACAGTGTGAAATTCTTCTCTGCATTTAACCCATTCACCAAGTGAAACAGAGGGCAGCTGACGACGCACCGCCTGGGCAGCAGTGTGTGGGGACCGTACCTTGCTCAAAGGTGCCTCAGTGGTGCCTTTGGCAGTCTTGGGATTTGAACCCACGGCTTTCCGATCAAAGGGGCAACTACCTAACCACCAAGCCACCCACTGCTACAGAGAGAGATAGCATTAAACTACACCTTTATTACTAATAGCTATTACTTAATATTTAGCAATAGGGTCAACGGGGGCAGCTCCCTAACCACCAGAGCAGCTGTGTTTACAGAAAAACTACCATTTACTGACTGTTCTACTGCTTTAGAACCTACACAAGAGTGTTTTCTTTTCAGCTGGTTGAACGTAAGATGAGTCAGACTTGTATATGTTGTCTGTGGCTATCCTAAATTCAAGAAAATGTTGTCAATGAGAGTAGTACAACAGTAGTGCATCTACTAGCATTATAAGCTCTATTGAGAAAGATAATTTACAGCGGTGCTGTCACGTCTGGGCCGTCTCGGTCACGCGCCGAAAGGAGCCCGTCATCCGAGTATTGACATGGGCAGCCCTGGATGCAGAGTAGTGATGTCATGTGTTTGGTGCGTGTCTGGTCATCAGGAGCTTAGACAACCCAGGTGTTAGCACTGAGCTACTTAAATGGGTTACTAGGCACCTGATGACATGTCCACCTGTGTTAGGTTTACTGTAGGTGTATCTTGTTAGTTGGTTTATTGTTCTTGTCGTGTGATTGGTTGTCTACATGTCTGTACCAGGTTAAAGCCCAGCCGGTTCTGGAGGATCAGCGCATGTACTGAAACACTAATCATGCTAATGTTTACTCCTACGCCTGTGTGTCTGTTCTAGTCTGTGGACTTTGCTGGGACCTCTGGTGCTCTCCTCTTTGGACTGCTCTCTCAGTGGCAGTGGGAGAGCTTCCCCTCAACTAGCCTCATTGTGAGAGACTGGAAACTCTATGTGGCTCTCGTGTCTTCCTGACTGAACGCTTTGTGTTTTGATCCCATCTGTCTCCACAGGCGTGAGGTGCGCAGCCGTCCCACTAACGGCATAAAATAGTGGAACTATGTATCAGGCCTAGGATTACGGGCTGTTAACCTGTAACTCGGCCAGGTGGCCGAGTCTACTCCCCTTCGCGTTTGGGCTCCTGTCTGGAGTGAAGTCCTTTTATGACCACCTAGTAAACGTATTGTCTGTAGTGTTTTGTTTGGGAGCTCACTGAGTTCACTTCTCACTTAGTGCTTAGTTCTCACTGCTCACTGAGTTCACTTAAACCCTTCTTGAGGAACTTCAAACTGAATCCTGCAGTGTGTCCTTCCCATACACCCGACATGACAGGTGCTTGAAAGTTGAACCCTTTAGATTGTTCCATATCTCTGCACAAATATTGCCTGAAACATCATCACATTTTTACAGAAGTCATAAAAGAAGATGAAGGTAGCCCTGTTAAAAAATGAGACAAAAAATACTATACTTGGTTATTTGTTTATTAAGGAAAACTATCAGTTATTAAATATCTGAGTGGCAAAAGCATATGAACCTCTTGCATTAGCTGTTTATCAGAAGGTAAAATTAGAGTCAGATGTTTTCAGTCAATGGGATGACAATGATAACGTACATGAGCCATGACAGGTATTGGAAAAATCTTTTGTAAATTAGACTAAAATAGTAATTTCTGGTTTAAATAAGAATTCTTATATTTGGAAAAAGGAAAACACTACATACCAGCATAAGAACATTTAGTTGCAGTTATTACTGCACAAGAGGATCACACTGGATAGTGAAAGCAAATGTTCACATACTTTTTCACATTCATAGATATGTAATATTGCATAATTAAAAAAAAAATGTTTCATAATATTTTGTCTCGTTTTGTTGTTTTGTCTTGTTATACTTTTAAGATTGAAACTCTTGTTGGTCATATTGAAATTTTTTACATGTTTGCAAGCTTTCAAACACCACTGTACATTTAAAGACCAAAAGCCATTTACACCGCCCACATTTGAGTTTGAAGCATATTAAAAAAACACCTATATATATGGGTGGCCAATCCTGATCAGGGTGCAGACACACTTGATCTAGGTAATGAAAGCCTTCAGGGGCATCTGAGCCAGGTTTGTTGGATATGAATTCTTCAACATGGTGATCTCAAAGCTCAGCTCATGTCCTGTCATGACATACCTATTCTTTAAATGCACTCAAGGGAGAGAGCGAAGATACGCACACACATCTTACACAGAAAACTTTATTTTATTGTAGCACATGACATAGGTCTGTGGTACAGATTCTCCACTTCCACTTTATGTTTTTACTGGATTATTTCAATGGGAGGAGGGTACTGTGAATTACAATTTCAATTACGCATGCTCAGGATGAAAGCATTCATTATCATCAAAAGTGACGACTGAGTGGGACTGGGCAAACACATTTGACATTGATTCCTCCATCCATCTTTTTTTTAAAATTTTTTTTTTATCTATACCTGGCTTCTCAGAGGGAGGAGCTTAAACTCAAGGAAATTATGCAAAGAAAGGAAACGAGGATACACAAAGATATGAGGTCCACCCCAGGACTGGATACCCTTAAATAAAAAGGAAGGACAGCTAAACTTGCTAATGACATAACCAAGCATGCTGGACTCTTTGAACACTTTGAAAGCTGATTTTGCTGAAATTGCTTTTGTCCAAATACTAGAATACCACCATAGACAGGTTTGAGTGGCTCCAACCTGTGACTGACCTGCATATAGACTAATTTAGTCATTTAATTTATAAGACTGACCGAAAACATGAAAACAGAATGAAGCAAATAAAAGCAATGATATATTATCTATATAACAATTAAATTTGAACAACAAATCTTATGAAGCTCCTGTAACGACTCTTGTGATATTTAAAATTTATTGCAGGTTATTTATAAAAATTTTAGGGCTGCATAAAATATTGTGTGATAATTGTTGTTACACTGGCTTTCACAATATTTTCACAAAATGAGCTTTCTAATATATGTTTTACTACACTTTGTGAGCATCTTGACCATACAGTTCCAAGAAAGTGTTTCTGTGAATGTTTTTATTAATAGACTTTTGTGACAGGAGAGTACTTCAAAAAATTAATAATATTAAATGTGAATATTTTAAAAAATGTAAACAAAGAAATTAATGTCTCTCCAGCTATATGAGACTCTCACACTGCCCACCCCTAAAAAAAAAGAGTAAGCTCTTTTTTGGATTTCATAAGTGTGAGTGCTAGACACCCCAGTTTGGAGGAAGTGCAAGAGGGACAATATAGCCATTATCACCAATCAGTTCTCCTCCATTATCCTGCAGATTGCCCTTACACTATCCATTAAGTACTTTTATTCATTAAGTATTTTTAGTTTTTTTTTTTTTACACTTTTGTGCAGTTGTGGGTGCATACTCTCCACCTCACTACACTCATATTTTCAGTGTAATTTGTTGTGCCAAGGTGTTGATCTGGCATTAAGAAGATGAAACAGATAGAAGAATACAAATGATCTTCATAGCAGAATACAAATTATCTTTATTTACAGCACTGTTTCCATGAACTCATTTCAAATGAGGTCACGTGCAAATTGTGCTTATAACCAACAGCAAATTGTCTGCCTGGTTAGTCTCATAAGTAAGATTAAGTTACATGAGATTAAGTAAGATTAAGGCCATGAATTTGTTCCCAGGGGTTTAACATGCCCACTGCAAGCACAACCTAGCTCTAACTCTGTTGACAATCTTACAACAGCCCCCCTGAAATTGCTGAATGCTCCTAAAAGGCATAGTGATGAAGACAGAGGCAAGTCTAAATACCATTTTGTCTTAGTTTATACCTCTAAACTATATTTGTATAAGAAAGCTCAGTGTGTTGAATTTCGCAGCACTAATGAATTTGTGTAGTACTCTGTGCATCTATACATTGCAAATACTCTTATGTGTGCAGTTGCTTTAGAATGCCATGTAAATCTAACTGTATTCCACATGTAATGCACATATATGATCAGACTATTTTATAATAATATTGCAGAGGATGTAAACAAAAATAAGCCTTCTCATCAATCACAAAATTGTATGTGTGCTGTAACTCCACGTGACACTGTACTGCGCCACTGTCTAATCAGCCTGTCAAGTTTATTTCAGGGCCCTGTTACCATAGAAATCCTTTCTGTTGAGTGTCACATGGTTTGCCAATGATCTGAGATTATGGCTTTTGATCTTCTCTGATTTGGACCACATGATCTGCTCCCTATTTCACGAAGGTTGCTACTCTGGGCTTTCCGTTCCAATTTTGCCAACTCCACTTCTCTTACGTAACCTGCGTACAGTGTAAAAGCACTGTAAATGTGGGAGTGATAAGATGTTAAGAAGAAAAATAGGGAAGGAGGAGAAAGAGTTAAGAAAAGCCTACTCTACATGAAGTGGAGTACTAATTAAATAGGGGTTGTAGTTAAAAGTGAAGGGCTGTTGATTTGACCCAGCCCTCAGTGCCAGAGGTAATTTCTGAGCTCTTTTCAGAAGTCTACTAAGTATTCACATGAAGTTACAAATTGTTCTTCAAACTGACAAGGTTTTAGAGGTACATGATTTGTTTTTGTAATTTCAGTGTTCCTTTACTCCCAGTGTCTATCAGTGTATATTGTTCTAATCAAAGACATGCAAAACATTAATCAAGTTCTAGTGGCCACAAGGATTAGATATTTTTGTAGGTCTCCAAATTAGATTTTAACATAATTGCACAGGAGGAAAAACAACAAAAAGTTTTCAAGTTTTCATTTCCATGATTTCAGCATTGAATTTTCTCATAGGTGGCAGAAAACATAGCAACGCATAGAACACACTTTTAAAAAAAAAAAAAATGATGTCAGATAGGATAAAAACTCCAAATTGGATGTTTTTTCAATGGGTAGTTATTTAAATAACTAATGTTGTAAATATGTGAGTGTGAAGAACACTTTTAAAGTTTAAAGAGCCTCCACATAATATAAAGTTTAGTAGTTCTGGAAAGAACTACTAAATTGGTAAAAAAACAAGCAAACAAACAACTTTCCATTGTGCAAAGGTTCTTTATACCTTAAAAAGGTTATTCACTCTCTCCTATCAAATTTACAATCAGTGTTATTTAGGGAAATACTGCAGTTCTTCTATGGCATTGCTTAAAGAACCCTTGGCAGCAGCTTTTTTTTAAGATTGTCCACATCACTTCAAGTCCTTCTGTCCAGACAGTTTTATTTGGGTTGGACAGTCATCATCAGAAAACTGATAAATTATCAACAGCTGTGTGCTCAGTGAGACATTTTGTGTGGATCCTGGGCAATGCTTTGGACCACTGGTCGTATGATGTCCACCTGCTTTCCTCACAGCTCTAAAATCTCATGCAAGGTCCAGCGGTTTGTGTGCTGTGAGGTTTCCTCGAACATTTTTTTCATGATTATCCCACTTATTTCCCTAATGCCTTCACATGTTTGGAGCTCAAAAAGTTTTGTCTAGGTCTCAGATGACCATAAAACGTGGTTCCAGTTAAATGCTTACATCTGTTACTTGATGTATCTGGATGAGGTTTCTTCTGACAGACCCTCCATAACCTGCTGGTACTGAGGGGTTGTCTTTTGTTAATTATACAGTTATCATTCCAGTGGCCTAGGCAGACATACACTTTTGGGTAGGCCTGTGAAAATGTGGTTAAACTTGGTTGATACAATTATCATTTACGACATGTCCTGCAATGTCATGACATCAAGCTGTAGCCAGTTGCTGATTGTGTCTGTCTATGCTGATACAAAACAATAGTAAGAATAGTGGTTCTTTTGTCTGTTTTTGATCTTCCTCAGTAATTATTATTATTGTTATTGTTATTGTTATTGTTATTATTCACACTTGGACTACAGTGCTAACTGTGGTTTGGCTTCTAAATTACAGAAATGTACAATAAAAGTTCATGTAAGTGTCACGTCTGGGCCACTTCAGTCACGGCCCTTAAGGAGCCCGTCCCCCGAGTTTTGACCACTTGCAGCCCTGGACGCAGAGTGATGACATCATGTGTTGTTGCGGGCTTGGTCATCGGGAGCCTAGGCAACCTAGGTGCTAACACTGAGCACATTAGCTGGGTTGCTAGGCATCTAATGACATGTCCCTGTGTGTCTCATTTCAGTTAAGTGGATCTTGTTTACTGGATGATTGTTTGCATTGTGTGATTGGCTGTCTCTGTGTGTGTCTGGGTTTAAAAGCGCAGCTGGGCCAGAGGAACAGCGCGTGGTCACCAACATCCACCAGTGTTCGTCTCAGGTTTGTATGAAACTTTATGAAGTATTTCATCTGCATCTGTGTCTTTGTAAACAGCCTCTGGACTCGTATGGGAGATCCCTTTGAGCTCTACACCATGAGCGGCTCTCCAAGTGGCAGTTGGGGGAGCTCTGTTCTACTCAGCCACATTTATAGTGGTTAGAGGCTCCACAGGACTCTGATATGTGTTTGTCTCCATCTGTCTCTGCCGGTGTGAGGTGTGCAACCGTATCCACTGCGGTAAAAACAGTGGAACTACTTGACTGGCCAAGAAGGCCACTAAACCTGTAGCTCGGTATCGAGACTGAGTCTTCTCTCCCTCAGGCTTGGGTTCTTTCGCAGGAGTGAAGGTCCTCCTGGAACCACCTTGTACTTGTGTTGACTCTAGTGTTCGTGTTTGGAGCTCAGTGAGCTCACCTTTCTGTTTAAGTTAATTAAACCTGTTCTGAGAAACTAAAGCTGATTCCTGCAGTTGTGTACCTGACCTGACAGTAAGGGGTAAATCCTTGGACCACTTGACAAAATAGTTGTGGTTAATTAAAGGAACAGGACAAGAGCACTAGCTGGACATTTATGTGTAAAAAATTCTCCATGTTAATTGTAAATGCAGGTAGTACACATTAGGTCCTCTTAATGTTATTTTTAAGATGAAGACTGCTAATATACATGAGCTTAGTTCAGTATGATAGCAGTTATGGGAAAAATAAATGACAGTGAGTGTGATTTACGGGTTTGCTGGTGGGTGTAATCCTCCACAGGATAATGGCTTGCAAATGATTTTCAAGACTTAACACCTCCATTCTAATGTGGTCTTCAGTTTGTTAAAGTTTTTGAATTAGATATAACTTTCTTGAAAGTTCTTTAGTTATGCTTCGCACTGCTACATTACTGCATTACTGGGGCAGCTGGTGGCTTGGTGGTTAGGGAGTTGCCCCTGTGATTGGAAGGTTGTGAGTTCGAATCCCAGGACTGCCAAGGGAACCACTGAGGTACCCCCTGGGCACTGTATCATCGGCTACCCACCGCTTCACTTGATGAATGGGTTAAATGCAGAGAAGAATTTCACACTGTTAACACTATGTGTTGTGCTGTGGTGTGTTCATGTGTGATAAAAATGGTCACTTTACTTTTTATTTCCGTACAGTTTTTATTTGTGTACAGTTTATTGTGCTAATGGATTTCCGAATATCCACTTGTTGGCCAATACAAACTCATGTTTGTGCTTGAACCTTTTGTGAAGGTGTCACCTTACATCTCTCTCTCTCTCTCTCAAGTTTATACAGTACTGTCAGTTTTGTCACTCTTCGGTCCATCCATTTGGAGATTATGGCCCTCACTGTAATTCACTGCCGTCTGAGCCCTAGAAACGGCTTTGTAACCCATTCCAGACCCATTCCGTCTCTTCTGGAATTTATAAGATTTTAAATAAGATTTTCTTCCATTAATAAAATTTTTACTTAAGTTACTTTTGTCTTATTAAAATGTTATTTAAGTTCTGAATGAAGAGAATTATGCAAAAAGGGACAAATTCAGGTTACTTTTTGTGGCATTGTGTTTTTTGAAACAAGAAAAACCTGTATCAAGCCTAAAGAAATTAGATCTAAAATTTTTGCTTCAAACTTTGATTTATATATCTTCAGTAAATTGTGATGACATGCAAGTTCACCATCAGTGACATTAAAAGAAATAATACAGCAGAGAAAAAAAGTCAATCAAAAGTGTGGAGGATACAAAGAAAACTGCTTCTCTGGGAATAGGACATTGTCTCCTGTCCCTTTGTTCTCTGATCAACACAGGGAGTGGATACTCCGTCCCTGTCTGATTAGGGATGGAGTATCTTTGCACCTTTACAGCTGCATTGGGGAAAAAATAATTGTCATTCAAAGGAAACCCAGTACCACTAAAGGCATTTAACCTTTCATGAAAGGCTTATAGACAGTGTCCTTGCAATTAATTAACCATGTCAAGGCTTTATCTGCTCCAGGCCACTGATGAGTAGTGGTGTTAGTCGCATCAAAACGATTCAATCCCATTGAATCCCATTAGGGGTCTCAAGCGATAAACTTTCCAAGCAGTGCATTCTCGTCTCCTCCTTCATTTTACAGAGCACCTGTGGCCAGAACCAGACAAGGTTAAAGACTCACCACCCCATACGATTAATCAGCGTTATTTTTTCTGTGATTAATTGATCAAAATTAACACGTTAAGTTGACACCCATATATATATATATTAGTATGTGTGTGCATATTTATATATATATATATATATATACATATGTGTGGATGTGTGTATATATATTTATATACATAGATAGATAGTGAGAGAGAGAATAGAGAGACATATAAGCAGCCTTGCTTAAGAACATTGCATACTTGCAAGCTTGATACCTCATTGCCATTAGCTCTGAAGTGTAGCACATAGCACATAGTATCCCTGACCATTGTCAGTTCTTTCCATACTTTTTGTTCGATAAATTTATAGGATGATTAATAATAGGCCCATATAGTGTACAGTCATGGCCAGAAACCTTGCCCCCAAATGCACATAATGCATAAATTCCTCCAGAAGATTGTTTAAATTAAATTGCTTTGTTGTTCAGATGATTCTTTTAACTATTTTAATTGAAACAATACAAAAAAACAGAAAAAAAGGCAAAATCTGATCTTGGACTTGACAGTATTGTTGGCGCCCTTTAAAATTGTATGAGATAATTGGGTTTCAAGCAGGTAAACCTTTTTTAATTTGTAATTAAACAAAGTTGTAGGCAATATAGAATGCATAGTACTAAAAAAAAAAAAATTAGTCAACCTTTTTTTGCTTATGTGTACTGTACTATGGCTGAGAAAGGGGGAAAAATGTAGAGAAGCATAGGTAATTTTAAGCCATTTAAAATGGAAAGTCCATTTCCAGAGATCATATTGTTCCTGTGTCAGCAAATTGCAGCAAATTGTTTCAGTTGGTGCTGAAACTCAAATTCAGATTCAAAGCTGAAATTCAAATTCAAGCTGAGCTGCAAGTACATCATGTCAGCTCACACTGTCCATTATCATCTAAATGGAAGTGGACTCTATAGTAAGAGACCCAGGAGAATTGTTGATACAGAAACTCTGTACCTCAACAAGTCTCACCCAACCCATAATGTGGGCAATATCTTTGACCTTTTCTTCACCAAAGTCGCTCATGTACTCACCCCTCTCCATCCCTCTGTCATCTTTTGTGATTTACATTCTCTCTCCAGACCTACTCCAACCACTCTACCACCATCTCCTCAACTCTTCACCACAGTCTTTACTCCCCTTCTCCACCTGCTCTTTCCTCGGCCATCCTGTCATGCTTGATTCTACCTGGAACATCTTCCTCCTGTCTTTCAGCGGTGGAAATGGCCAGCAAGTCCCTTCTCTCTTCTCTTCACTCCTTATTCAACCAACTTTGTCCATTGTTTGATAGGATGAGACACAGTTCACATGAGGCTTCACTGAGGCTATCTGATGTGCCCTGCAACAACCAAATCGAATTGAGAGCAGCGGAAAGAATTCATTTTAACTCTGATCTCCTCTTATATCGTTCTTTTCTAAGTTTACTTTTGAGATATCTGCTGCAAAGTCTTTCCTAGCGACCACCCTCCACTTACCTGCTTTACCACACTTTCCATGGATGATGTTCTTCAGCTCTTGACATCCTGCAACCCTACTACATCACCACTTGATCCAATCCCATCACCCACGCTTCTGATCATATTCTTGGGTCTTCTCCTTTATATTGCCCACAAAATTAATAAAAACAGTGGCCTTCAAATCAGTTGTAGTCACACTTAATTTAAACAAGACCATGCTCGACATCACTGCTGTGAACAACTGTCGAGCGGTATTTCTTCTCTACTTTCTCTCTAAAGTTTTGGAGTGTGCTATAGGCTTCATGACCCAAACCAGTCTGGATTCAAACCAGTCTGGATTCTAAAGGAACTGCTCTTCTAGATCTTTCTGCAGCTTTTGATACTGTAAACCATCAGATCCTCTTGGCTTCACTTACCAAACTCAGTTCTGCATGGTAATGATTTGTGTTCTACTTTGAGGGTCAAAGTTATCATGGAAGGGATCAGTGTCTGCCCCACGAAGACTTACAACAGGTATTCCCCAAGGCTCAATGCTTGCCCCCTTCTATTTTCCTTTGCTCTCTTGGTGATATATCTTCACAGGATTTCTAGCAAAACAAAGCTCCTGTACATCTCAGGGGATGCATCCCCAAAACCTGACCGGGTCACTTTTGGAAGTGCTGTCACCACTCCCACATTAAAAACCTGAAATCTACATGTTTTCTAAGATGAAGAGCTCTCATTTTTATCTCACATTAAAGTCTCTCCTGAACCTCCTAAAATTTCTTCATAACATCTAGAGAATTTGTCCATTCCTCACCTCTGACGCCATTTAGATATTCATTCAGTCACTTGTAAGATTAAACGCTGAATTAAATAAGCAGGAGAAATTAAACTTTTCAGAGACCCCTTTGGGCGACCAGTATCTGTTTCACATCCTCTCTGACTCGTGAAAGAAAGGACGGTTATTGCCCAAACACCACTCAGGAAGTGGGGGGGGGGGTCAAAAAGTCAAGAGACAGTTGGTCTGGTCAGCCCTGTGCATCCTGAGATAAACCATGTGATATGC
>JBBPCZ010004170.1:0-15590 GCA_037974445.1 Brycinus macrolepidotus
AACCTTGTGAAATGTTATAGGAGATTAAGTGCTGTCCTATTGGCAAAAGTGGGTTGTACAAAGTATTAACAGCAGGGATGTCAATAATTGTGGCACACATGATTTCATGTAAAAAAAAAATTTGTATATATTTCTTAATGTGGGATTTTTTTACCCACTGAATAAATGTACTCAGTGTAAAGGCTGGATTATTTTTTTCTGTTTTTCATTGTGATGTTATATTATTCAAAGGCTTTATACACATCTTATTTATTAGGCTTTATACACATCTTATTTATTAGGCTTTATACACATCTTTATCAGTGGTGCCAATAATTGTGGAGGGCGCTGTGTAATGTGTGTATACGGATATGTATACACATATACATACATACTGGCTCTTTGGAGGCAAAATATGAGGAAATGAGGGGTGACTCAAGATGTTTGTACAGTACTTCTGTACAGTACTGTGTATATATACTGTGTGTATGTATATATATTAGGGCTGGGCAAGTCAACGCATTATCGCGTTGGCGCATTATTTACTTAACACGACAATTATTTTATCTCGCATTACCGCAATTTTTTTATTACTATTATTTTGAAAGTTTTGGCTTTTGTCCGGAATGGAAAAAGTGGGGGGACACGTCCCCCCCACTATAATGGTTCCGCTCCCCATGCTCTGGACTCTGAGGGTCACTTGTTTTTCTATAACAAACTAGATAAAACGTTCATGCCGTGGCAGTGGCAAATAGCTTTGGTTTTATATTTGATTAGATTAACGTTTAAGTTGAGATTTACAAGAAATATTTTAACTGTAACTGTGTAACTGTGTTAAAGGGAACACTGCTGTCATGGCTGGTACGAGCAAGGAGGACGCTACTGCGAGAGAACTTAAATGAAACAAGAGTGTTTATTCGAAACTGAGAACAAATTGTGAGCTAGTAAGCGCAGAGTGAAACAAGTCCTTGAACTGAGGTGGTGCTTGATCCAACCACTGAAGTACGTCCACTCTCTGCCGGGCAGGGGTTAAAGGGACACGCTCAGCTGGCAGCTGTATCGGTCCCGATGCATCTAGGCTCACTCACAGGCGGCCGGTAAATACAGCTCCGCATTCCGCTGGAGCCAAGAAGGGGAGAAACCTCGTGCTCAGGCTGGGCTGCTCTCGAGTCACATCCGTAAGAAAGAACAGAGAACGGACACACAAAGAGAGAAGGGGACAATCCCAGTCCACTGTAATCGTCTTTAGCCTCCTTTGCCTTGGCTCCAGTCTCGAGCTGCGATCCGCCTGCCTCACAAAGCACAAGAGAGGAGGAGAGGAGAGATGACTGATGCGAGACAAAGTCTGTGCTTGCTCCTACACAAAGCTTAGACTAGAACTGAGAGTCCCAGCAGAGCGAGCGAGGCTTGGTGATGGGTGACCGCACGCCTGCCGTTCTGGACTGGCCGGTTTTTCTGACACACACACACGGGGGGGCTCGGCACAAACAACCAATCACGAACTCATACTAATGAAACTGTTATGCACACCAGACCGTGACATGCACGGGATTCCGGAAATGACGCACGTCACTGGGTATTTAAACGGCATGGCGGCAGTATTCCACTGCCCAGTCATTGAGTCAAGATTCCTGGCCAACTCATCTGTGTATTTGGTACCGTGAGTAACTCGGGTTCTCTCATCTCCTCTCTTTTCTACCCTCCATTGGGGGGGCGTATGAGAACGCCGATTCCGGTGGGAATCGTTACTCTGTTTGGGTCAGAGAGTTCTCAGAGCAACGCGTGTGGTCTGCCAAGTCAATTCGCCTCTGTCTGCGATTGGGTTCATCCACCACGCTACACTGGTCTAACTGAGGTATCAGTTCATCTCTTGTCTGCTCCGTGACAGAAACTTAAACATGATAGACATAAAGAACATGTAAGACAGCTGAACCCATTACCTGGTGCCTAGCAACCCAGCTGACGAGCGAAGAGATACCTCATCCAAAACAGCTGAGCTGCTCGGCACCGGGCTCACTTACACCCATTCTGACGTCCTTTCGGACGGGACCGGACTTGTGTACTAGTACTCTGGTGACGGGGGCCGCTGAAGGCATGACCGAGGCGGCCCAGACGTGACAACTGCCGTTAAAAAGCACCTTATTTGTTCAAAGTCTTTGCAAACCAAATGATATTGCACTTTTGTTCATATATCAGTACTTTTAGAATAAAAGTGCAACACACTACTTTTGAATTCATTATTCAATTTTGCGTATAACAATGCAATTAATCGCGATTAAAAATTTTAATCATTGCCCAGCATTAATATATATATATATATATATATATATACACACACAGATACACACGGTACATATAACACATGGTACATATAACACAGTACATATTATGTATGTGTGTATGAATGTAACTTCCTAAAAGCCATGGTACGAAAAAGTTAAGAGGGTTTCCTTTTCCCCTCTTGTACTGAAGGAGTGAGGTGTTTATATTACTCAGAAAAACACACACAATAGTTTGATTTCTTAAAAAAGTAATTCTTTATTACATAGCCAAATTCTCATAAACAAGCCGTAGAAAAATAGTGCAACTCAGTAGTTACAGTATTATTATGAGTTTAGTGTCTCTGCTGAGGGAACTGTTGCATAGAATTCATTGCAGGAGTTGTTAGTAGCAGCAATAAGAGGGAAGGTAGTAAGTGCTTTACAGGGCTCTTATCCGAGCGTCTTGAAGACGAAGATGATCAAAAACTCCAATTGGGATACAGTTGTTCCACATTCTGGGAAAGAAGAAATAAATTAAATGAGTTGTTCTGCATCGTCAGAACAGTTCAGACCAAACAACGTTTCATCACAGTATATGCAGGTTATATGTTGTTCACTAAAAATATTGTTTGGTGTAGCACAATGTTTTTTATGCTTTATTAACTGTGCTAAATATAATACTACTAAATCAAAAAAGTAGGCCTGACACACAGATATATGACATAGCACCCATGTCCTTCATTTTTTGACATCCACTTATGACATCTGTGTGTTTTTTTGTAGCAAAAATGTCTATTAATAAGACATAATTTATTATTCCAAACTCTCTTTATTGCTTAGAATTAAACAGGCTGGTTTAGCTACTGTGTCTTTAAGACTGATGTATGTAAATGACCTCCTCAAGGTTGGCTGCTCTGTATTCAGAAAGGAGCTCAGGCCAAAACACTCCTTATAACTTCAATCTGAACAAGCAGAGATAGACTGAACAGAGGGATTTATGTAAAAATGTCGTAAAAATGAATTCAAAACAAGCTGTTTTTGCAGATTTGGACTACGGAATGAACAGCATGCGTCAAAACCTACAGTGGTGCTTGAATGTTTGTGAACCCTTCAGAATTTTCCAGATTTCTGCATAAATATGACCTAAGACAACATCAGATTTTCTAAAAGTAGATGAAGAGAACCTACTTAACAAATGAGTCAGAATATTATACTTTTTTTATTTTATTTTATTTTATTTATTTATTTACTTACTTACTTACTTATTTTATTTATTGAGGAATATGACCCAATATTACAGATCTGTGACAAAAGTAAACATGTGTTCTGAAGATGAACTGCTAATCCTAGAGGTTTACATACTTATTTAATATTAGGTCACTTTCCACAATAATATATATTACAATAATACAATAATAATATTTTGTCTCATGTGTTTAACTGGGCTCTCTTTATCTACTTTTAGGACTCTTTTAGGAAAATATGATGACGTTTTAGTTTGTATTTATGCATAAATATAGAAAAGTCGAATAGGTTCACAAACTTTCAAGCACCACTCTAAATGATGTAGTATATGGACTACATCAAACTCGAATTTCCAAAAATACAAGGAAAATTAGGGCTTTCATGAGTATGGGCCCTAATATCAGACTAACATTTGCAAAGAAGCTCAATATTACACACAAGAAGGTCAATTAAAGGTAGTCTGAAATACATACGGTTAGAACAACATGCTGCATATAAAAAAAAAATAGGTTTTACAATTTCAAAATACCATTTTGACCTTCATTTTCATCTCAGGAATGAATGTGAGACTTACTGGAGAGACTTCATCCCTGGGGAGCTTTTTAAGGCCGCGCTGAGCTTCTTAGCACCAATGTCTGTGAACTTGTTGTATTTGACACTGTGGATACATAAAGAAGAAGTGCTTATTATATTTTTTATTATATTATTATTATCACACACAACAAGCAATTGTGAAACTAGTAACATAAAATAGATGATTACAGATTCTGAACACACTTTTATTACTACTGAAAAGTTTTGGAATAACGTATCCTACTTTTAACTCTATCGCTTCTCTACAGTTGCAGCTTATGTTGCACATTTTTGTTTGTTTGTTTGTTTGTTTTGTCTGTTTTCCTTCTGTACTTTGAAACAGGAGGGGTGGAACTGCCATAGGGGATTCTTTACATTTCACATTACAGCAAGTATTGCAATACATTCTGATTTACAGTACTGTGCAAAAGTATTGCGTCATCCCTCATTTCTGCACACTTTGCTTCCAAAGATCCAGACTTTCAAAATGGATCAAAATGGACAAAAGCAGCCTTTATGACCACTGGTGTCACAGTGAGGGTTACTGTGTCCAGAGGAGGCACAAAATAAAAACCACAGCAATGCGTTAGTTTCAGAATCACACAGCCCCCCCGATTCATGCCTCAGTACAGCAGATCTGTTTATCTAAAGACCTTGGTTTTACTTTCATTTTCCTCCCCCTGTCCTTTCCCAACAGTCCTCCTGTTTTTACAGAGTACTGTTCCCATTCTGTGGAAGTGGTCATAATTTCTTCCACTAGGTAAATAAAAGCAGTTTCAGTTTGAATGCCATAAACACAGAAAGTGCAGAAATACACAATTAGAAATTCTGGGAAGTTTTGAAGCGTCACACGAATGATTCAATCAACAAACTCCTTAAAGTAAGAGTTTGATGAAAAGTCACACTGACAGTTTTCCATGTATCCCGGATGTAGTTGATATAGTATAAACGTTTCTTCTTGAGGTGAGGACTGGAGCGTCAAAACTAACATTACTGACAAACACTGGAAGACAACAGTCGCCCAAATCTTTTCTGTAAATAAAACCTCTCACAGTCTGCATCCAGCAAAAGCTTTCTCTGCAAAGTAATAATGTGTAGGGGTTGAATACTTAGGCAAACCCGATTTTTGAGTGGTTTTAGTTAAATATCTGCAGAATAAAGTTTTTTTTTGGACTTTGGAAATTTATTGCTACAGCCTAAGAGTTCACAGTAAAAATACTGAATGGAGAAATGTGTGTACAAATCTTCAAGGGGTTGAATACTTTTGCAAGCCACAGTAAATGGAGGTGGGGACATAAATGATCCTCATCCTAAATGATCTATGTGTTTAGAACTTGAATCCTATAACAGTCAGACATAATATTACTTACTGCAAGCTACAAAAATGAAAATAAAAATGAAAATAGAACACTGGGGGGGGGTGGGGGGTCTGTTTTCACAAACCACCTCTGGAGCAGGAGTGCTGATCTAGAATCAGCTTTCGGGACGATGACCATCATAAATATGTAGGAATCGGTACTACTACTTCACGAATAGCAGCCCTGGTGCCATCTGAAATAGCTGCCTGTACCACTGAAGTGTTCATTTTTATCACTTACAGAAGTCATGCATAATAACAGATTCATAACCCATCAGTTTAAGGGTTAAATTCTATTGTAAGCTTCTTCGTTATTGTAAAGTGAGCAAATAAAGCCTCAGGCATCAAGGTAAGTGTATAGACTTAAACTTCCATATTAGTTTAAAAAAGATCAGCACTGTACAAATGAAAAAAATGGTTAGAAAAAATGATGGTGTATGATGATAAAAAAAATAAAATGTAGATGCATTTCTGTACCTCACAGTTATAAATCAACGAGTTCAAATGTCCAAATGTATCAGTTGGACTTACTCCAGATCCAGCAGGGACTTCAAGGCTGGTAGAACCGAGGCCAGTTTTTCAGCACCATTGTCCGCTATCAGATTTCCATAGAGGCTAAAGTGGTCAGTGCAAGCGACCAAAGAGGAAATAATTAACATTTCAATCATCAACCAATATGTTATGCAATGTAACAAGAAGTAAAGAACAGGGCTGCACAATTTATCATTTGTCTTGACCTGACCCTTATACTGATATCTTATACTGACCCTCAAAATAATCATCAAATCTTTTATTGGATGCTGTGAGCAAACTGACCAATCATAGTTCCGGTGGGTGTTTTAAGTAAAGTGGCCCCTTATAGTCATGCGTGAACACACCACACCACACCACACAGTGTGAACAGTGTGAAATTCTTTCTCTTTAACCCATTTAACCCATTCACCAAGTGAAGCAGTGGGCAGCCACCAGCAGGGGGCGCCCGGGAGCAGTGTCTGGGGACGTTACCTTGCTCAAGGGTTCCTCAGTGGTGCCAGTAGCAGTCCTGGGATTCGAACACACAGCTATCTGATTGCAGGGGCAACTCCCTAACCACTAGGCCACCAGCTGCCCCACAATCACAGAATCAAGGTATTCACGTGATGCAACAAACCTAAATCATTTTGATCAATACTTTGTATTTAATTAGGACTGTATGATATAGACAAAACATTAGTATTGTGATTCTACTGCAATATATTCTGACTGCGATGCCTTTCTATATATTAAAGGGCCCGTATCATCACTTTTCTCTGAATTTAAAAAGGCTTGAAGTCTGTAACTATAGTTAAATGTATGTTCACTACTCCTCCATATGGCTTATATATGGAAACAAAACTGCAAAAACAGATCGTTCACAAATAATAGTTTTTGTGATGTCACAACACTAACACATTTACATATATCTCCTTACTCAGTCTGCTCAGAGCGTTTCAGCCCCATTCTGCATTTTGAATGAGCTGCAATACAGGGCAGCCAATCAGAAAAGAGATTGTTTACATATATCAGTCTTAAAGGCACAGTAACAAAAACAGCCTGAGGTTGGAAAATGATGGTGTAAGAATGAATTGGGATGAATTATGAATGATATTTTTGGTGCACAAACCCACACAAATGTGATAGGAAAAACTGAAACAGAAGGAAAATGTACAATTTAAGCCCTTTACAAACACCTCAGCCAATCAGTATCATTAAATGGTTAGAGACTGGGTAAAATAATTAGACTTCTGTTGGTTTACACGAACACCTTGTTTCATCAAAACACCCAGTAACTCACCTGGAGCTGTGATTGGTCACCCAGTCAAGAACTCTGTGACTGGTTAGAAGCTCATTTGCATATCGGGATAACGATGACCAGAAGATATATATTGTGCAGCCCTAGTTTTAAAGTAATTAAAGAAAGTTAAAGTGGTCATTTTTATAAGGTTTTACCTGAGATTCTGTAGTGAGGAGGCCTCTGACAGTGCCTGGCCCAGTTTCTCCACTCCAGCATCACCAATGCAGTTCTGGGACAGACTATTAAGAGAAAAACAGTCGTTACAGATGGTTTTTACTGTTTCCACCACACAAAAACACCAATAACAGACATGACACTCACTTTAGCATCTTCAGAGATGATAAAGACCGCAGGACACCTGCCAGCTTTTCAGCTCCGCGGTCTCCGATTTTATTGTTTTCCAGACTGGAAGAAAGGAAGAAAAAAAAAGTGGTTAAACAGGTCCTGAGGTGGACTGTGTTGAACTAAAATGAACACTTTAACATATTTAACTGTATTTTACTGTTAAAAAAAAATGTGACGCTGCAATAATTGCAATAAAATAGGTCATGTAATTATTTTTGTGATACAAATGAATAACAGATTATTGTTGAATTAACTTATTAGAGGTTCAAATGACTCAAATTTGAAGCCAGGGTTACTTTCTTTTTAAGTTAAAAATTTGCAGAATTTGTTTTGACAGCACTAGGCAGTCCGGGTAGCGTAGCTGTTGTCAGTTCTATTTTAGACTGATATGAATGTTGTTGGATTGAAGAAATAACACGTAAAAATGAGCTGGAAATTCACTGATCGGAAAAAAAAAGAAAAGAAAAAAAGAAACATCTTATTTTACTGTTGGGATTTGTGGAGGAGGTCTAAATGAAAATGTATGGAATAAACTGTAATATTGAGTTAAAGCACAAAATAAAGTAAAAAACTACAAAATAAAGTAGTTTTGTTGGAGTATATAATTCAGTTTAGTAGCACAGTACAGCTTAAAAATAACACTTAAGCACAATAACGAGTCACTTAAGTACTTTCCACCCCTTTCATTGAGATGATATTGTGATGTGTGGTGGGTAAACGGGGCTCACTCGAGGTGCTGGAGGGACTGGAGAGCAGGTAAGATCTCCGTGAGCTTCAGGAAGGTCTCAGGTCCATTCTGCTGGCCCAGCCTTTGGAATGAAAAAAAGAAAATCAAAGTCAAGCTGATTTTACTGCAGACGTTAGGAAGAAAATAGTCTTAGATGTCCTCTACTCACTCATACTCCAGTTTCTGAAGATGCCTCACTGCCGGGATGCCGTCCTCCAGAGCAGCTTCAGCATCACTGAAATAACAACACTCGTCATCACAATCGTCCAGAAGCTGCTATGAATTAACCGCTGCTGCACAGTCCCAATTAATGGCCAATCTAAAGTTGCCTTGCAACACACTGTGTACAGCATACATGTCAACAGAATACCGGTCAATAGAATAGACACACCTGCTTCAATGTACAAAAATAAATAGTAAATACATTTGAATTTATTTCTAAAATGAAAAAAATATATATTCTCTTAATGAAAAGTCCCCAAAAAATGATTTTGTGTGTGTGTGTGTGTAACTGAATGTTCATAAACGGTGTTTGTATTTAGAGGGAATCTGCACAAACTTCAGTCATTAAATCATTTTTGATGCCTCACCACATCGGCAGCTTCTTCTCTCTGTGGATTTGGACCAGCAGGACCAGGTTTTCTATGTGACACACTTGTGAGGCCTTGAATGGGTCTATGGTGAATTTTTCAATGGCGTTTTTCAAGCTTAATTCATCTGCGCTGTGATGTAGGTCCTCCCACAGGTCAATGGTATCCATTGTTGGTGCCCTATGAAAAAAATTACCATAATGTGATATTTCGCTTATATGAGTTGCATAGAGGAATGTATCATTATGGACAAATCTTAGCGAAGACACCATGAGCTCCTGCCTCTTCCATGCCAGTATATGATGGGTATTGACTGTATTATTTACGGACATTTTATTTGAAGTTTAACTGGTTTTTCCATCTAATTAGGAATGAAAAGGAAAGCACTTATCTCCAACAACAACTATTCACCTTTAAAACAAAGTGGCAGGGTCACCACTTTATTATAAATTGGTATGAATCTACCTTTAATTTAACAGAATCAAGTTTTAATCAGCCGCTCTTCAACTGTAATGTTGCTCCGCAACCATAGACCACTTTTAATGAACCGCATGACTTGACAGAAAAATTGGTTATTCCATTCATTATTAATTATAAATTCCATTATTTATTGAAATAAATAGCTCCTCACCGGAATGATGTGACGCAGTCCAATGCCACTAGCTCTTTGAGACCACTGAGGGGAACACACGTGTCCTGCAGGTCAATTGAGAATGTCCGCTTGAGTCCCATGGCATGCTGAAGGATGTGCCAGAGAACATAGACGTCGGATGACGTGAGCTGAGCCCCGCAAAACGACAGGCTGTCGGGGAGGTTCTTGACCAGGCATTTGGCGAGCTTGACGTCGCTGGCCTCGTAGACACAGTGGAAGAGTTCCAGTAACCTGCTTGGAGTCAGCTGGCCTGGTTTCAGGTTCTCCAGGTGGCCCTCCACCGCCTTCCTTTTGGCCTTCGAGTCAGAAGGGCTTTGCATATCACAGCAGTAAGCTGTTGCTTTCTGGTAAAGCAGCCCCATAATGAACCTTTGGAGCACATCCTGCCATTCTCCATGTGCTTTCCTCTTCCGGTGGTGAAGCACCGTTTGGGACACCAATGTTTTATCGTTAACTTCATCGGACTGGACCAAAAACAGGGCACCTAGAAGATTCTGCATGAACAGATTAGCAAAGTAAGTGACCTGGCTCTTGCCAGGCTCTTCTCTTGGTGTATGGGATTTGAGGATCTCACAGTTGATCCCATAGTCTGACAATTCCTTGGAGATCTCTTCATCTTGACCTAAAAGGGAACTGTAAGTCTTGAATCCCTCCCATGCCATGTTACCCAGCTGCAAAATGTCCTGTTGGGAGCCCTGCTCTTTGGCGTTCAGCTGTAAATGCTGGTCCAGCACCCTTTGGCATAAGTCCGTTAGAGTTGATGGTAAAGTGTAACTGTCAGTGTCCTGGTGCTCCAAGAGGAAACATGTAAACTGACACAATGAGGGGTTGGAGCACAAGCTAAAGATGTACTTCTGACTCTGGATTTTCCTCAGCGCGCCCTCTTGCTTTAATGCATCGGGAAAATAGTTGGAGATGTACAGCTCTACGTCTTTGGAGGAGAAGCAGCGGAGCTCCAGAATGCTGTCCACTTTGCGCAGCACCTGGTTCAAAACGTCTTTGGGCCTGGTGGCCATCAAGAGAGTGCACCCTGACAGAATCTTTTTCTGGAACAGGCCAGAAAATAGCTGCCTTACACTGTAGCTATTGTCCGTGACTGAGGTAGCACAGGACTGAAGGAGGCCCTCGAGGTCTCTGATGTCATTGAAACTGTCAAAAATGATGAGCACCTTATTGGGATTGGAGAGGATGTGTTTGAAAACAGCTTCCAAATTTTTACAGACGGGGGCGGCAGACAGGCCGAACAGCAAACTCTTTAAGCTGTAATTCGGCCTGGTCAGGTTCAAAACCTTGCAGTTCAGTAAAAAGACAAACTGGAATTGTGGAAGGCCACCAGTGGACCAGTCCAAGGCCAAACGCTGGATAAACGTGGTCTTCCCACTCCCGGCCTTTCCGAGGACAGTGATCAAACGTTTGGCTTTGGGTCCACAGTTCTGGAAGAGGCGATTCCTGTCCACCGTGGCCTTCTTTCGTTCAGAGTCGCTGAGCACCACAAGCTCTTTCTCCAGACACTTGTTGGCATTCTTGCCTGTCCGAATAATGAGCTTCCTCTGCACCAGTTGTGTCTCTATGTAGTGAGAGTCCATCCTCAGGCCTCCTTGGATCGTGCTACAAGTCTCTCTTAGGTGAGACTTCAGCTCCTGAATGTAGCCCTCGACTTGCTCTGTACAAGAAAGAATCGGAATCAGAATCAGAAAACTTTATTGGTCCCAGAGGAAACTGCTTATGTTTCGACTGCACAGTCACACAAAGACAAGAGCAATATAAAATATAAAAGTCTAAAATAAAAGTCACATAAAAATACTGGAGAAATACTCTGAAAAATACTCACTAAATAAACTATACTAAACAAACTATGCTATACACACATAATATTGACATAAGTAGTGATGTTTCACATGGTAAGACTATTGCACATAATAAGAAGATATTACACATAACAATGATGATTTAGCACACAGTAAGAAATTGCACTTGATATTGATTTTGATTTTATTATAGTTATGGTTGGGTAGACCAGTTAAACCATTTAAACTCTAAATGATCCTGTATGTTGGTCTACACTTAAAGTGGAATTCCACATGTTTTTAAAAAATTCTGCATTATTCATTGGTTAACCAGGCATCACCAGGATCTTGAGTCATTGGGGGCTTGGCCCAGGCATCAGTGTGTTTTGATGTAAATTTTGTGTTGGCCAGATAGTGCTGGTGGGGAGGTGGTGATAGAGACATAATCATTGTGTTGATGGGAATACAGATGTAATAATTTCATTGGTGGGATGAAGAGATGTCATCATTTTGTTGGCAGAGGTGGAGGATTAGTTTTGATTTAGCAGTTGCATTTCATTATAATGGTTACGAACGGCATTAAATAGTGGCAAGCAACTGCTTTCTGTGAGGGAGCTTTCAGAAACATTGAACTCTTTGACCATCAGGTTCCATTTACCAGCACTGTGAACAATTCTGACTTGGTAAGATCCTCTCAGACAGAACATTTCAAATCAAATCACCCTAAATGACTTTGTTTTTACATCCTAACTGTTTAATTACGCACATTTTTTGAACTCCCCTTCTCCAGAATCGACTGCAACATTATCATATCTTACTTGGTATCACTGGACTTTGCCTTTCCTTGCCTTGGGAGATTAAAGGAGGAGAGTCCTCAGGGGGTGTTTTGCCTGTGGTGTGAAATTGAAAGAAAAAAGAAGATCAATTAGCAAGTTTCTTTATTTGAATGATTACTCAGAAGTATTTTCAGTTTTAACAAGAAATACGTGTATGTATATAATGAAGTAGCCTCGGGGAAAAAAGGCAATGCAATATTAAAAAAAAGGATTTAAGAGGAAATTCACCTTTTGAAGGTGAGACAGGGGTGAGGGGTGAGGGGGGCTGAGTCCTGCTCGCGTTGTCCGACTGGGAGCTCATGAGATGGTTGGTCATGCTGAGTTCGACTGGGGCCACTGCACCGTCAACTGGAAGAGTGGAGAGGTGTGGCACACGATCAGAAATGTAACACATGCTTCACAAACTCCTGTTAGTAATTAAAATGACAACAGAGCAAAATGGGATTTTCTGAAGCTACTGTAGTGAAGAGGGAAAAGTGGACCCGCCACTGGGGTTATAAAATATACATAATCTACATATACTGTATATGGCTACCAGAAAGAGGATAAAAAATATGATCCATTAGTAAGTAAGGATCATTTCGGGGCAGTTGGTGGCCTAGTGGTTAGGGCGTTGGCCCTACAATCAGAAGGTTGGGGGTTTGAATCCCAAGTGCTAGTGTCACCACTGAGGTACCCTTGAGCATGGTACTGTCCCCACACACACTGCTCCCCGGGCGCCCCTCGTTGGCGGCAGCCCCCTGCTTCACTTGGTTAATGGGTTAAATACAGAGAAAGAAGTTCACACTGTGTGTTTACGCGTGACTATAAGGGTTAATAAATAAATATAATCTAATCTGAATAAGCTATATATAACAATATAATCTGAATGTCAGCGTCTCTGAAAATATCACAGGCTCTCGTAACACCATTGGCTTTTAACCGAATTAGTGTAAAGTGAACACACTACAGTGTGAACAGTGTGAAATTCTTTCTCTGTATTTAACCCATTCACCAAGTGAAGCAGCGGAAAGCCAGGAACACAGCACCCGGGGAGCAGTGTGTGGGGACGGTACCTTGATCAAGGGTACCTCAGTGGTGCCACTGGCAGTCCTGGGATCCAAACCCATGACCTTCTGGTCACAGGGCCAACTCCCAAACCACTAGGCCGCCAGCTGCCCCGAAATGATCATTACTTACTAAGGGATCATATTATATTACATTACTGATTTATTTTTTATCCTCTTTCTGGTAGCTTGGTGACAATGGCACACTGTAAATGAACTATAGTTTTAGAGGAAGAATGGTTTAACACAGATATTATAATGTAATAATAATAAGTGTTCATTTTTTGAAAACTATAAGCTGCTCGAGGCCATATGTTCCAGCGGTTTAATCAAGGGGTTTTAAAAATCCTGCTGTTATTAATAAACAAGGATGTAACAGTGAATAATATGGTGTCATGCAAATCTTGTGATCATTTACATGACCTTAACCTTCATGAGGTTAAAAACAAGGAAGGTGTAACATTCACTTATTTGTCGCCTTATTTAAATATATTTGAATTAAGTACGTAATTGCTATTCTCAGCTCATATATCTGCCTGTTCGAATACCTCCCAACCCAAAACACGCTTTGATTCAGACCTGTAGATACACTAGAACCTTTAACACCTTTCTGCAGGTCTCCTAGTAGCAAAAATCGCCTTAATATAATCTAATAATACATATTAATTCAGATTACAATTAACTGAAAAATGAAAAACGAAAAATGTAATCAAATTTTTAATTCAAGGCCAAACCAGGGGACTAACAAAACATGGCGATCTGGCATGTTATTGAAAAGTGTTTAATACAGAAATACCATATACCGAACTGACCCAATGGAAGCAGAAGAAACACGTTTTAAGTTTTATTGCACTCTCTGTCTAGCTGCTTGGTTGTTCATTGAAAAGCATGTGCAACAGATGGGCCAGGAGATGCACCAATGAGAAAAATACACTTAAGATTAATACGCCGAGTTGAGTCACTCAGTAACTCACTCACCGGGCGAGAGTGGAAGGATCTGAGGCACCGGGCTCACAGACTGTGGTGAAACTGTGGGGTTAAACGAAAGTTACAGTTAACTATAACTGTCTCAGAATGAGAAAGCATGAAAAGGCGGCTGTGGCCCTGACTCACCCAGGACGTAGGTGTGGCCCGCCGTCGGGACTATTCTGTTCATTATGGGTGGAGAGAGATGGTTGAAGGTCTGGATGATCTGCACGGTGGGCGCACCTAGGATGTGAAACCCACACACACACACACACACACACACACACACACACACACACACACACAATCATCATCATCATCAGCCCACACCCACAGCAGCAGACAAAAATGGAACTAGATGCCAAAAGTGAGTTGGTGTTAGTGGGGCATTACCGCTAGAGGGCAGCAGAGAGGCGCTGTTGAGCGTGGCGGCGATGGTGAAGGGAACATGCACAAGCTGGGGTAGTGGGGGTGCGCTGACGTCACCCGCATGGGATTTGTCCTCAGCTGGGGGACTTTCAGAGCCTGGTGGGGCTAAAGAGTGGGTGTGTGGGAAGAGAAGGGGGTTACCGGCAGCACAGTAGGTTTCATTTGTGATTTACACAAAGCCTGAGCTCGATATGAGTGTAAAAGGAAAAAAACTAAATGAGTGAAGATGCAGGGCCGCGTGATCTATCGCTTGTTAATTATTATCGCCCTACTGAGACTTCGATCCTGATTTCAAAAAGGGCAACAGGCAGATGAGCCTGTGTGTGGTTTATTAGCATTACTGTGTGTGGTTTATTAGAGTTACTGTGTGTGGTTTATTAGCATTACTGTGTGTGGTTTATTAGAGTTACTGTGTGTGGTTTATTAGAGTTACTGTGTGTGGTTTATTAGCATTACTGTGTGTGGTTTATTCGAGTTACTGTGTGTGGTTTATTCGAGTTACAGTGTGTGGTTTATGAGCATTATTGTGTGTGGTTTGTTAGAGTTACTGTGTGGTTTATTAGAGTTACTGTGTGGGGTTTATTAGCAATACTGTGTATGGTTTATTAGCATTACTGTGTGTGGTTTATTAGAGTTACTGTGTGTAGTTTATTAGCATTACTGTGTGTGGTTTATTCGAGTTACTGTGTGTGGTTTATTCGAGTTACTGTGTGTGGTTTATTAACATTACTGTGTGTGGTTTATTCGAGTCACTGTGTGTGGTTTATTAGCATTGCTGTGTGTGGTTTATTAGAGTTACTGTGTGTAGTTTATTAGCATTACTGTGTGTAGTTTATTAGCATTACTGTGTGTGGTTTATTAGAGTTACTGTGTGTGGTTTATTAGAGTTACTGTGTGTGGTTTATTCGAGTTACTGTGTGTGGTTTATTCGAGTTACTGTGTGTGGTTTATTAGCATTACTGTGTGTGGTTTATTCGAGTTACT
>JBBPCZ010004189.1:0-15590 GCA_037974445.1 Brycinus macrolepidotus
TATATATAAATTACTCTCCACATTGTGAACAGATTTCAGTCTAACTGGAGACACTTTTGTCTACCAAAAGTAAATGCATGTGGATACAATCCAGATACTACTCACATAAAGTTACCAGGAGTGAATGGGGTCACAAGTAACCAAAAACGTTATAAGGTAAATATTGATTTTTAATGAAAATACCCAACAATATTATTTTAAAATGGTAAAAGAAGTTCTGGACAGTTTCTTCAATCCCATAATGTATCTTCAGTTGTCTTCCAGAATCGATTCAGCAGGAAAATCTGTGTGTATTTATAGGAGAAATTAATTGTAGGGCTCATAAGGTAGGCCTAGATTTATAGATTATTTCCTTGCAGTAACACTGCTACTAGTTCTGCATGCAAACAATAGCAATAAAATGAAGAATACAAAAGTTTTTCCATCACTTTTGCAGAAATGTCAGCATGATTCAGCTGTTAAGACTGAACAAATCACATCACATCTTCTGGTTCCATCGCCACTGAACAAGTTTCTGTAGAGAACAGGATTTCACATCAAACCATTAAACAACTTTGTTTATGTTGTTTCCATTTAGTTTGCAGGAATGTTGAAAAATTGACCTATTTGTTTAGCTGTTACACTTCAGAGTGAGAAGTGACAGTGAAGAACAGCCAATGCACAAAGCTAAAAAAAAAAATGACTGTAGACATACATTTTATGTATTATGGCGAAGAATAACTCAGTGGATAAAATTTTACCTTATATCAGTAGAGATACAGACACATTTCCAATTTCAATGCCAAGAAAACTTATCAAATGAGCTCTAATGAAAACAGACGATGACCATGAATGATCTCAGAGTATTTATTGTTTTTCTATTTTGGATAAAAATATAAAAACAATACTCATAACTCATGGCTATGAAGAGAACTCCCCAAAGGCCCGTGCTTTGTCACTGTACGTTCTGGTATCTCACAAGGACGGGGTATGTGGTTCCTATGTGCTTCTGGTTGTAGTGGTGGCAGACAATCTCCACGTCGTAAAGGCTGAAGGACACTCTGACACGCTCGTTTGGAGAGGTGAGGAAACACAGGGTGTACAAAGCGAACTCAAACTCCGGGCTGACGCCGATGAAAATGCTCCCTTTGGGCTTGATCCCGTTCTTCCAGCTGAATTGCAGAGCCAAGATGTGTTTGTTCTCATCTGGCTGTGAAAGACACAGGGGATGAACATTGGTGATTTAATTAGGACTAGACAGTGCCAGACAACAATGTCAATGCTGTCAATATGACAATATTAAACAATTAATCTGTCATAGTAAGTTACATTATGTCCAGTAAAACATATGTGGACAGTTGACAATCCCATCTATATGAGCTTAATGGACATCTAATTCCAAAACTGATTAATATGTTAATTAATATGTAATTGGCCACCCTTTGCATGTATAGTAGGCTCTCCTTGTCTGGTAAGGCTTTCTACACGCATGTGTCATGGGAATTTGTGTTCAGATGGGTTGAGGTCAGGGCTCTGTGCAAAACAGTAGAGATTCTTCACATCAGACTCATGAAACCATGTCTTATGAACCTTTCTTTGGTCACATGTGCACAGTCTTGCTGGAACAGGAAAGGGTCTGCCCTTTATTAACATTATCCTTCACTAGAACTAAGAGGCTAAGCTCAAACACTGCAACACAGCCATCTTCACCTGTTGGCACTAAGCATTCCTGTAGGTAGCATTCTTCTAGCATCTCCTAAACCCAGATCCTTCCATCAGACTGCCAGATACAGAAGCATGATTCATCACTTCAGAGGTCAGTGGCGGTGTGCTTTAACCCACTCAAGCCGTAGCTTGTCAATGAGAGCACATCTGCTCTTATAGTTTGTGTCGCCTGCTGCTTTTTGGCTCAGATGTTGTTGCTCCTAGATGCTTCAGTTTCATGAAAATAGCACTTACAGTTGGCAAGGGCAGATCAAACAGGACAGAATTGACTACTGGCAATGGAGGCATCCAATGACAGTGCCACATTTAAAGTCAATGAGCTCTTCAGTATGACCCATTCTACTGCCAGTGTCTGCAGAGATCACATGGTTGTGTTTGATTTTATAAACCTGTTAGCAATGGGTGTGATTGAAACACCTGAACTCAATAATTAGGAGGTGACTCAACATACTTTTGGCCAAATAGTTTTTGTTGGGTGCTAATGAGTACATATAATGACTGTTGCGTGTATATACGTACATTCAAATCTTTTCTGTTATTTACATTTTCTATAGTTATGACTTATCTATACTCATTTAATTTTATATATCTGTTTATATTACTCAAATGTATTTTGTTGCATGTTTTTAATTCCCCAGCAGTATTAACAGTCTGATCTTTATTCGCAGATAAAACAGAGGTTTCTAGTAAATGGATAAATATCAGGACACTACTACTTTTTTAGCTATGACATACAGTGTAAGAAACCACACAAGCAAGTCTATTTGAGGTGACTCTTAATAAGACAACATTTAAGTAAGTGTTGTCTGTGATCAGTGTGTCTGATTTAGGCAGGCAGTTTGCATGTTGCTGATTGATTTCCATTACTTCTTAGATTTCCATTACTTCTTAGCTTCTTTAGCAGAGCAAAACTAAAGTAGGAAACTTTGGCCTTTCGACTATTTTCGCTTTAAGGAGAAAATAGTGTACATTAGATTCTTAGCTGAACTATCACATTAAAGCCATATATGTCTCAAAACACACTGTTCACTCTCCAACCTTTAAGGTCCGTATATGGAAATGAAGCAGCAAAAATAGCCCATTTTTAATTCACTGTTTTCATGATTTCACAAAATCCAACGTATTAACATCTATTCATCTATTTGGCTAACAGCAGTTTAATCTCCAACCTCTAAGTTTGATAAAGATATCAGAAGTATATCAACCCAGACTGCTTTTTGAATTAGACAGAGCAGCCAATTAGAAAAGTTGTCATTTACTCATATCGGTCTTAAAGGCACAGTAACAAAAACAATTTGTTTATTTAAAATAGAAATATGAGCTGGAAATTAAATATGACTGTTTTGGTACATAAAACCACATAAACATCATAACTGGACTTCTAGGAAATAAAAAAATTACAAAGTACAATGCTGGATATGGGTGCTTTAAATGCCATTTATGACTCATTAATGTTAACCATGTTAATCATGACTTTGGCTAACAGCACTGGAAAAGTGAAAGCTAAATGTGATTTTAAGATTTCAGCTAACATCAAAAAAAATTGTTTTCCTGTGATCAGCCTTTAAAATGTAATGCCATTTGCCCTCTTGTCAAACATCTTCTGATTTTTGATTACATCACGGTGCACCAGTAGGCAGGGAAAATAATATTACCAACAATATTTCCAGTATTTCCCCCCTCCTTTCATCTAGCAAGACCATGCAGCTATCTCAGGAACCCTCCCTGACAGATGTCTCTACAGTGTTTCTTTAGGACATACATCACGACACAGAAGAAAAATATGCTATAATGTTGTCCCAGGACGGTAAAGGCTCAAAATACTGAGGCATGGAAACTACAGTTTACAACAGGGGTATCAAGCTGCCATTTACAGCTCTGCAAAGTATCATGTTTTCCCTCTTCTTACACTCCTAACCAGAACTCCTAATTACTTGATGAGTTGAATCAGCTTAATGAGGCAAAATCAGCTTAATCTCTGTGTAGCTGTGGCTAAGAAGATCTGAATTTCTCATAACTACTAATCTTTGAGCTATGCTTGTTAACCTCTAGAAGCCTACCTGAGGGGAGTTTGCGTTCACACTGTATCCTTTGTAGTCAATATGTCCAAGCTTCTCCTGCAAGTACAACTGAATCCAGTTGTGGAAACCAATAACGGTACGTCCACCCCTAGTTTCACCCACAAAGACATGCTCAAACCCTGAAGAATCTGGCCTAGAATAGAGAGAGAGGTGAACATAAGGAATGAGGCTGTTGTGATGTTTCACTATCAGATCAAAACTTCATAATTATTGTTTATCTTTAAAGTTCTGAAGCTATTTTTAAAGGTCATATCTATACTCCGCTACTGTGGAAATAAGTGCCTCAGTCACATTTGTGTTTTCAGTACATTTTGAAAGTATATTAGAGTAATTTCATGACTCACTGGATTGTTTCAGAATAAATTGTTGTGACTCCAGAGTTTTACACTTCCATGATTAACACATTGGAAGAAAGCATCTTCAGAAGTTTTTCATGACAGCCATTCAGTCATATGCAAAAGTCTGAACACCCCTCAGTTAAAATGACTTTTTGTTGATTTTCTTGGTGAAAATAGGTACATCTCCTCTAGACAGAACACCACTTTTAATTTAGTGCACAATTTCTGAGTTTTGCAACAGATGTGGAAGAATGAGTAGGCTTTTGCACAGATCTCATTTTTTTCTGTTAAATTCAGCAAATAAACAGTAATTGTGCATTAAAATGTGCAGAAGTATCTTAACAATTGAAAATCTTAGAAACTTAGAAAAATCTGCTTCACTTAGAAAATCTACACATGATCTGACCAGGGTGCCCAAACTTTTACATACAACTGTATATACCATTTCATTTGAAAAACAGGAAACAAGCATTCTATCTTATAGCAATGCTAAACACTTCCTAATTATATAGTGTATATTGAACATTGCTCCAGCTATGAGGACCAAACGAGGATTTTGGTGATAATGATCAATTAAAAATGACCTAACCATCACTGTAAGCAGCATCTGATGGACATGCAGGTTTCTATATGTACCTGCTAGATCCTCTTCTGGCGTACAACTCGAACCAGATGCGGTACAGCTGCTTTTTGAACTCAGCCATGTCCTCTGGGGAAAGGTTTTTGTCCACTAAATATTTATGGACAATCTGAAGCAAATGAAATCAACATATACAGGACAAGTCAAGGTTTCAAAAGCAGCTTTCTTTGCCTAGCAGTGTAGACATGCACATTGCTGAACATGACTTTTTCTTACATTTGTTACATAAGTAAACAGATTTGTTCTTGAATAAGTAAAAATATGACAAAAAATATAAATATTGGGGTAGTTCGGCAAAAATCTATTCATGATAACGTAACTCTCAGTCTGAGGCAAGTGTATGATTTACACACAATCGTAATTGTTTGCGCATGAGCTTATGTTACTTGTTAGCTACTTAAAAAATGTTGATCTTAATACAATCATAAAACAATGTCTCAGACATCAAGCAGTGTATAACCATTTCATGTACGCATCAGATACCTGATTCCTATCACCACCACTAAAAATCAATGGAATCCCCCTTTAATACTTAACAAAATATAATTAAAAAGCTCCCTGTTTTGGCCACCAGCAGCAGTCAGACCGTGTATCACCTTCATTGCAGGAGTCTTCACAATGGAGTCCAGAAACTTGTGATTCTCTGCCTCCTCCTCTGGAGTCACAATCTCTGGCTCACCAGCATCACTCTCATAATTGTCCAGAAGTGAAATAAAAGCTGAAAAGTAAATTATTCAAAAGGTGGGATTTTTTACTACTATATTTTTGTTTCTCCATCATTGCCTGCAGCAGTATTCTTCAAGATGTAAGACACATTATCCACCACACTGGACTGATGAATGTTCTGATCACATATTTACTAGTTTTACATGATTACATGATTCACTACATTTTTTTTTAAGGGGAACAAGAAAAAGAATAAAGAGGAGATAAAGGAGAAGTAGAAGGGACGAAGAAGAAAAGATAGAAGTAGAAGTAGAAGAAGACATTTTCTTCCTTTTACCCAAGAAGGTCTCTTTTTTGAAAATGGTTTCGTCAACGTATGTGAACAAAGGTGAGCCAGCTGCGTCATTACCATCGTTCATGACAGACAGGTTACCAGCTTTGCCCTGTGAAAAAGAGGAGAGGCAGAGGAGCTCGCTACAGTCAGTTCACTGGTTTTAGATCTGCCTGTTCCAGACAGCGTGAATCATAAATCTTTGCATGTTCCTTCTTCATTTCAGTATATATTTGAGTGAAACAAGGTACTGGGGATGGTGGTGGTGGGGTCTCTGAGTTAGCTGAGAAATAAACAACAAGCAGAATGTTGTTTATTACATACTAACAGACACTCTCACTGAAATATGTCTTTTAAATTGATTCTGTAATATGTTTAGAGGTTAGCTAAGTAATGTTTTCTTATTTGTTAGCTAAGTAGCTAATGCTCGCATAGTCTTAAGACAAACGTTAGCTTTGGCTAACTCCACATGATTCTGCAGGTACACAACAGCATTGTTTTATGTTAGTGTAGTTGTCAAAGTGTTTCCTGCTAAGTAAAGATAGCTAGGAATAGAGATAGCCAACCAGCCCCTGAGTTTTGGTGTATATTGCCAGAGTTGAACAAAAAAAGTGAACCAAAAAATGAAATGAACAAAATGAACAAAATAACCACAACATTGTAATCTTTAAATGCAATTATTAGTTGACAATCAAATGTTAAGGGTAGTGACAGGACTAGTTGTTACATTTTAAGGGAGGATTACAGGACAACAATAATATTGTCTTTTAAATTATACGATCAATGGTGCTTAATATGACTGGGTTCATTGCCCTTTTTGCTGCAGTCATTGCTTTTGTACCAATCAACATTAATTAAGGTGGCGAAGATAGCTAACCATCTTATATTTAACCCATAATACAGCCTGAGGTTCCCAACCTCAGACCATCCGCTCTGCTCATTTCAGTGTTTTATCTGCTCTTAAAAATTCACTTCTAGCTAATGAGTTCATTAGTTAGATCAAGTGTGTTTGGAAGACAATGTGCAATGCAAGGGAGCCTACATGGCCAGGGTTGAGAAGCACTGTTCTAGAGCATGAAAACAATCAAGATGGTTCTGACTGGTTCCAGAAACAGATGAGGTTACATTTCTGCAAGAACAATGTCCCCAGTTAAATTATGGAAACAATCTTAAGAAACCTAATATTCTGCGAGTCCGAACAGGAACCAACAAGAACGTTTGTTATAGTGGTTCTCCTTTTGTGATTGCTAAAAGATACAATCATTTAGTCTCTTTGACCTCTCGACCTTAGTGTCAATGAACATACAACAGATAACCTATGAATGTCACTTTGCTTGCAGTGGCAAGCACACTGAACCAAGCACACAGAGGCAGGCAAATCAAGCAACAAATGTACAATAATCACCAATTTTCAATTTGTTTCCAAAGAAGAAGGAAGTGCGGCCTTCTATGAAGCTAACACTGGAAAAAATGACACCTTTGAGGGGTTATTACTTGCAGAGATATGCGATAGTCTGTCCCAGGTCTCAGGCGATTGACATCGTTGTCCCAAAGCTCCTGTACCATAGCTGAGAGCTCTCGGTCACTTTCAATCATAGTGTCTATCCAAGTCTCTACAGATCCCCAAGTGTGAAAACAAACCTGTTAAGTAGAGAAAAGTGATTAACACAATTTATCAAAATAACATCACTGTTTCTGAAAAATGTCTTGGAACCCAAGTTAACCCCTTAAACAGTAACCTGTATGTGGACACAAAATTCAGTTCCATTTAAGTTGGTAACTCATAAATAGAGTGAAGAGGCCCACATACAAAATCAAAGAAACGAAACCAGTCAGGACAGAACTTATCAAAATGTTGCAGTTATTTCACAATTACCATAAAACTTTAAATAAATAATTTTATAAACTAACATACATTCTAAAAACTAACTATGGTGCACTTCTCAATTAGATAAATTGAAATGTCTTATTGTAAGCACAACTTAAAGAGGAATTCCACTCATTTTTCAAACCTCTACATGAGGGAACTTTTAGAGGCTTTAAACTTTTCATACACCTAGCTTCCACTGCTGTTTCTTTACAGAGCATTTCATTTCAAAGATGTAACTTTGTTTACATATTAACTGTTAAATTATAACTTTTTAAAAATAAATCAGTAAGACCAACCATTTAAAATTCATTTGTGATGTAACCTTCATCTGTATTTAAGCATGATAGCGCCACACCTCCAGCTACACAGCTCCAAATACACTCACCTCGATCCGCAGTGTAAGAAGAACACTTCTGGCTGACTGTGGGGCAGGTGTATAATGACTGAACGGTGCTTTGGCTAGCGCTCCAGGCATGCAGGCTGGAAGGGAAAGATGAGGCTGCACCCTCCTACAGCACGAGGCTGCAGCAGTGAGGGCCCATTCCAAAGGGTTAGCCCATGTCAGCAACTCTAGCCAAAGGGATTAAAAGCAGGTCGTGGTGTTTTTGAATGTGCCACTACAATGAGGACAGGGGCAGGTCTTTGTATCTATTTTTCCCCCCCAGTGAGCATTGTGTGTATGAGACTCTGTGTTATCATTTCCCCCAAACCCCGTTACTACAACCTAGGTATAGACATTATGACGATGTTGTCATTATCATGATACATTGTCACTGGTTGAAAAACACTGTTTTAGACCAATTATAGAGACTGTTTGCTTTGCTGTTTGCTCTGGCCTTTGAGAAATTCTAGGAGTTGGCTCACAAAGCATGTTCAACTTGATCAAATCATGAAACAGTCCCCTGCTCTGCAAAACTACCCCAGGCCACATAAAGCATGTTTACTGCATTGCTAACTAAAAATAACACCAGTGAGGCATGAAGTCAGTCCATCAACATCACATTATTGAAAATATTAAGCATAAAAAGCCAGAGATCATTGGTGCTGACATGTGCATTTACTGTGGCATTAACATTTGATTTGCAATATATGAATGATTTTGACACAGAATAGAATGAAAAAAAAACCCTATACAAGTCTTCACCTTGTACAAATGAACATGAACAAATGTGTGGAGTTTCCTTTGGCAAGGCTTGCTTCAGTGAAACGGGAACACAAGGATGTACAGTGTTCATTTCCAAACATGTTGTTAGTTTCCAAACATGAAATAACTGAATAATTCTCCTCAAACAGAAAATAAGCATCACTTGGCTTGTTAGCCTTGGCTTACAGTGGTGCTTGAAAGTTTGTGAACCCTTTAGAATTGTCTACATTTCTGCATAAATATGACCTGAAACATCAGATTTTCACACAAGTCCTCAAAGTAGATAAAGAGAACCCAGTTAAATAAATGAGAAAAATATTTCTCTTGGTCATTTATTTATTAAGGAAAATGATCCATTACATACATATCTGTCAGTGTGAAAATCTGATGATGTTTCAGGTCATATTTACGCAGAAATGTAGACAATTCTAAAGGGTTCACAAACTTTCAAGCACCACTGGATGTTTACCAAACTGTCCTTCACAAAGAAACTGATCCTGATCTGAATTCATCTGCAAATTCCTGGGCATGGTGCATATTGAAATAAATAGTGAAGGGATGCTTTCCTTTGGGCAATAGAAGCTATACAGCAGGAAGATATAGAGAAAGTGCTCTGGGTGAAGTGCAGTCAAAATGGTGGGCCACAAGCAACAGGCACCTTTTTCAATCATCAAATTCATCGTCCCCTTCTAGCCCCTGAAACAATCTGGAAAGCAAACAAAAATGTATCAGGAACACGAGAAAAATATCTATACTTCTTGCACTCCTAAAGAAAAATGACCGATTTAAATGAGTTAAAACACATTTAACAGTGATTATCCTGTTACAATGGCAGCTCTCAAGAGGTGGGATTTATTGACCAGCAAATTAACTCAATTTTATGTCTAAGTTTAGGTGTTGGAAGCAAGCACAATGATCTTAGCAACTTTCCAAATTGTAATGGCAAGACAACTGGATCGGAGTATCTCCAAAATGACATGCCTTGTTTGGTGTTCTTATGGGATGAAAAATGAGCAAGCAGTTGGAGGAAGGGTGATGCACTGGGCAATGTTCTCCCGCAACACCTTGTTTCCTGGCACTCAGATGGATGTTACTTTGACCCATACATCCTTAAACATAGTGCAGACCCCTACATGGCAATGGTGTTCCCTAATGACCTCTTTCAGCAGGGCAATGTGTCCTGCTGCACTGCAAAAAAATGTTTGAGGAACATGACAAAGAGTACAATGCGTTGACATGGCCTTGAAATTCTTTAGATCTAAATCTGATTGAGCATCTGTGGGATGTGCTAGATAAAGTAGTTCAGTCCATGCAGGTCAGTCTTCCAACTCACTGGACTCACTGGTCTGCTACTAACCTCCTGGTGCCAAATTCCATAAGACATCTTCAGAGATCTTGTGGAGTCAAAGCTGTTTTGCACAGACATGGGGGGTCTACACAATATTGACTAGGTAGTTTTGTAATGGCCGAATGGTGTATGTATGTGCATATAGGCTTGGTTTATTCAATTAAGTCCAGTTTATTGTTTGGACTGATAAATCATCAAAACATTTCCAATTACTACTCAGTAAGATTAGGGATGACAGACAATGAATCCAATCATGGATCAAACAAACCTTTCAGAGAACTGAAAACTTACTTCACTTTTTACAGTGTAATATGATAGTAAGGAGTCCAACTAGGAACCCTTGGAACATGAGGAAGAGGCAAGCAATAGCTTTGGTGAGAAATGAAACTGATATAGTTTTTACAAAAAGCCTGTAGAGTAATAAAGTAATTTACCACTGTATTGTATAACACAGTGTCCAGCAAGTGAGAGTTTTATGAAGTCCAAATGCACGTACTGTTGGAAGCAGGTGTTTTGGGGGTCGTTGAAGTGGTCGTAATGCTTGCCTTTGGGGAGGGATGCCAGACAGAGCCAACAAAATGACTGATGGCAGGAAGAGCAGGTCATCATATTGCAGCCATATGTCTTCTGCAGAGTAAAGATAACAGAAGAACTAAAAATACAGTTTACAAGAGGTTGTGTTTCAATGTCATACAAGACCATAGTAATGTATGTAGAATCTCACAGTAAGATCAAGAAATCGAGATGAGCTTCCAAACATTCCATTTAAAACAGAAATTAAGAAATCATACATCAGAATTTGTGGTTTTAGATTATTTCTCAGTCGTAGCTCATTGAAACAAGTGGAGGATTTTTTGAAAGTATGGATTCTTTACTTATCAACTGATATTAACTTGTTCTGAGTAAATGTAAGCAAATGACAAGATATTTTATGATTATTGGCATTAGTTTTATTTGGACCATACATAATCTTGTAATATAACTTTTTCAGTCTTTTCAGAGACTGACTGCTGCTGAAAACCCCCCAATTTAGTTTATTTGGTGATGGCAAAACCTAGATTAACACAAATTTATCTTGCTGTATGCTTCAACGTGCTGGCTCACCTGGATGTGAGTACCACAGGAAGGGCACTTTTTAGAATTGTCCTTCAGCCACTCCCTGCTGTAAGTCTCCTCCAACAAGCGCTGGATGACTTGTTTCCCGTAGCGCTGCTCCAAAAATTTCTGCTGCTCCTTACTGGCAGACAGATACTCCTCCTTCAGGTTGCAGAGTTCATCTAGGAAAGACACATATCCCTGTTTACTTTTATCAGAAGCTTAAAAATATGTACTCAGAACCATGTAGTAGCACACAGTGAAGGTCATGTCATTCTAAGACCAGTTTTCTCTGAGTAGTTTTGTATGTTGTTTCTAGAAGGTGACCACTTGTTAGTGTTTAGGGAAACGGAAATTATACAAATGTATACTCCAAATCAGGCAAAACATGTTTATTGTCTGTGTTCTTTAGTTTAAAACTGAAGCTGTGAGGCTGATGTAGCACGTAGTAATGGAAACTCGTATCCCACCAATTAGAAAGTCTAATCAACGCAAGCCCAATTCAACACACATTTTGTTTTTAGCTGTGCATTGTAATTTTGTCTGCTTCCATATATAACAGCATGTCCTGCGTAACCACATCTATTCCAGATTATCTAACAATATGACATTGTCTGAGGCACCTGTGAGATAATTTAAGCAGGCTTTTTACTAGATGCTTTGTGGCGCCTCCAGTGCAAAGCAGCAGAAACATTGTTCTGACAATGATCAATTAAATTTTGGGTCAGAGAAAACTATAAACAGTGCTGGCATCAAAACAACAGACATGACCTAATACCACACAACATGCAAAGGCTCTGCCTTACCAACGGTGGGTAAGCAGTGAAACAGGCCGTGGTAGGCACGTCTGCACAAAGTACAGAAGGCGTAGCGGCAGGAAGGACAAAGACCCATGGTGGTGTCCGGCTCTAACATCACAGCCATGCGGCACATCGTGCGTGGGCAGTATACCACATCTGCCATCTTGTCCAGGGTGGACTGCAGGAGGAGGCGGTCATAACGTGCGAAATCGTCCTCTCCCACGAGAAGCTTCACCTGTAATTGAGGGGTGCACACATCAGGCTTCATTTACGTTACATGCCTCACTGTTCAAATACAATCTTCCACATTTATGAAATCGCTGATGAGGGAGACACAATTTGGACATGTTCAAAGTGTGGAAGAACCCTCAAGCCTCCACTGGGTTCACTCCTTCGAACTCCTGTTGTACCATCTCTATCAGCCTCCCCTGTCCCCTATTGGCCCAGCCAACCTCTCCTACCACAATTCTCTTTATCATTCACTGCCTCACATCAGACCTTCTGCATACCCTTTCCCTTCCGCCACACTCCCTCACTCCCATCATTGTAAATAAACCTGTGTGTTTGCATCTGATTGGTAATCCCAGGGTCTGTGTTTGTGGCCAGGCATCAGAAAGGGCCACATTAGAATATATTTTCTAATTTTTACACAATTACACCACAAAGTTTACATTTAACCAAGCAGCCTAATAGCCACATTTCCGTTCTCTTATTTTTTTTTTTGTATTGTCACGTTCACTAATGCACACATGCACATATGAGTCAATGCATTATGAGCACTCACAGAATAAGCAAATAACAATGATTTAACTATTTAAAACTCAGATATATTAGGTGGTAAGCAAACAGCCAGTTTTATAATCAGCATGTTGGGTGTGAGAGAAATGGACAGGTATAAAAACGTGGGTAACTTTGACAAGAGTGTAACTGTTATGGCAGACGGGGTTGGAGCAAGGCTGGAGGCGTGATCCAAGTCAGCAGTGCTATTAGCCAGTGACAGTGGTTCAAGTAGGGACAAATGACAAACTGGTGACATGGTGTTGGGTGCCCAAGGTTGACTGTTTTGCAAGATAAACAAAGGACACTGCATCCACTCCAGAAGAGCTACTGTGGGAAAAGTCACCAAAAAGTTTTAATGTTGCAGGAATGGCATAACACACAATGTTTCGCACCCGGCTGAGCATGATGCTGTGCTGCTGCAGACTGGTCAGAGCGCTAGTGCTAACCCCTGTCCATCATCAAAAGCTCCTGCAAGGGACACACAAGCGTTGGAAGACAATGTGGACAGTGTTCTGTTAGGAATCCCTGTA
Organism: Brycinus macrolepidotus; assembly: GCA_037974445.1. Lineage (NCBI taxonomy): Eukaryota > Metazoa > Chordata > Actinopteri > Characiformes > Alestidae > Brycinus > Brycinus macrolepidotus. The sequence continues at coordinate 13,328 of JBBPCZ010004189.1, forward strand.
TTTGGGCATTTGGATGGGTGTCAAATTGACACTGATGTGTTAACATTTTCAGATTTGCTTCTGAATTGACCATAAAGTGGTAAAATGTAACCATAGCTTACAGTGTAAATGATTGCAAGCAGCTGCAGAATGAGAGGAAATCACAAAGTGGAGTCTATGAAGGTGAAAATGAATTTTTGTCAATAGTTTTCAGGTTGTCTGGTGAGCACTCTTTCAAGAAGCTACAGTGGTGTTAGTCATGTTATTATAGCAATTATATAGTTATTAGAAAGGTCAGGATGTGGCATTGCCCCATTTAAGGTACTACAGATGTTCTGTTTAAGGGGGAACCGCACATTTAATGCACTTAGCCCGATCTTTCAAAGTTTTCTCATGTTTTGTCTCAAAACGGTGCTTAACACTCAACGCTTGGCAAACAAGATATTCAGGTACACACTGCATACTCCTTCTGAAAACCAAAATGCATTCTTTTTTTGGTAGGTAGGATTGCTTTCTTCCTCCAAAACTACAATGGTGCCCAACATACTCATCCAAAAGAGTGGTCTGGATAGGCGGGGGAGTGTATCATGACTGTATGTAAGATTATGCATACGTCACATCTTTACCTGCTTCCCAAAGCATCGACATGTATAATTTACATATCACATTACTACATGCCTTTACAATGAAGGTATAATATTTTTACGGACTATTTAATGTGGTATTATGCAGTCTGGGGCACAGCCTTTGTGTCTGTGAGCGTAAGAGAGCCACTGGAGAGAGAGAGAGAGAGAGAGAGAGAGAAAGAAGCAAAACACGAAAATCAAGTCTCATGTTAGCGTCTTGAAAACACATGACAATTTATATTCGATGTTTGTGGTGTATACTCAGAGTATTTTGAGTATACATCAAGTATATGCACTATATATCACCCACCCCTTAAACAAAGTCATTAGAGTGGTTTGATGTGAAATAGTAAAGCACTGTAAGAGTTACTTCACGTTACGAATGTAGCCCTGATCATCTGATACTATGAGTGAGATATCTTTCTATGGGTATGATCCTCTGCATAATCCTCAGAAGCTTTTATTTCAAAATGCCAGCCCTACTAGCTGGCAACCTGTAGGTGAATGAAGTGTAGCCAATGGAACATTACACAGCTGATAAAATGATCACACACCTCTTTCTCACCTCATGAAGTTATGAACTGGTGAAGCCCTCCTTTTATGGGCCAGACAATACATCAAGTTGAAATCGTACAGGTTCTAATCAAGGTGAACTATTTTTGTTGCTTCCTTTCTAATGACACACATGCAAGGAACGCTGCTTATTTTCCACAGAGAAGCATTAAGAGGTACTCTGCTAGTAACACATGGATGCCATCTGCTGGTACAAGCAAGAACCATTTTTCTCAAAATATAGGAAAGTCTGCACCATCCAGGTTGCAGCTGACCTTTCAAATAATTTGCCCACATAAGTCTGGAAGGAACTCCAGTTGTGTCTTGTTGTGTTACCCCCAGGGCCCAAAAGCACATGACAATTTATCTGCTCTTGCAAGAGATTAGTGCACAATGCTCATGTAAATCAGGAGAGACAAAATGTAGTTCTGTTGTTAAAAGCTTTATAAGTAAAGTGAGAAGAAGTTTTTGAATAACCATGAATGGACTCCTCCTGGACAATGTCCGTCCAGCTGTGACTGACATAATGAAGTAAGGGCTTCCGAGGGCTATGGACTATATGTACTGGATTCTGTTTTTCCTTATGACAACCCCAACATGTACCTCACCTTTATGATAAAAATAATAAAAATACGTTTTAGGCCAAAATCTAAAACCAAACCTTTCGCAAAACATTTCAGACAACAACTTACTGATTCGTAAGGACATAGTTTGGGTAAATCACAATTTATGCTAGCTGCACATGGTAAATATAATTATTACTGTTTTAATCGTAAAAATCACACTAGGTTTAAAACTGTGTATATTTAAACAGTAAAAATTGTTAAGATGTCCTAACAGTAAAAAAGATTCAACCTTTAAGATCTGACTTTAGGTTTGTTAAAGCCTGAAAAATATGGGACATAAAATTAGATTATTTTCTAACTAAAACTTCTGTAAAATGGCATTCTATTGACTCACGCACCAAAACACGCAGGAACTAAGTTATTAGAAGATACCTGTGAAGGCGTGGCCACAGTGGTGCACTTCGGGTCAGGGCAATTAAGGCACTGAACTTTGCCATCTTGGATCTGGACCTCAAAGTACTCCTTCATGCAGGCCTTGCA